>JAAAQI020093335.1:0-16515 GCA_011800005.2 Stichodactyla mertensii | reverse complement strand
AAATGAATTTTACGGGCCAAAAAAACAAAATATCGTCCCCCTCCCCCCCCCCCCCCCCCGCAATTTTTAGCTGATTTTTAAAATCGTATTAATCTTACCCTCTTTTCCGCCTAAAATCACCTCTTCCTCCGCTGCGATTTAATAAACGATCGGTCCTTTGATGAGGGCAAAAGTTGCATGATCATGGAGATATGCAGGCGGGTGGTAAGGTTATGAAACCCACATTCAACTGGGAGTGCAATTATACTTGTTTTGATATTGAAAGAGTTTGCGACCCTGGCGGCTATATGCACCATCTTGCGATTTGATGCGATACATTGTCTCCCTGAATGCCATGATTAAATTGGCCACATCAAAAGCCTGCATCTACGTTAAAACCACACACACCCCTTGATAATCAAACATATTTTATTGTAATATATCACAAAAATATCTTAGTGCTCATTTTTGCAACATCTGAAGATATTATTCAGCTTTACAAGATATTTACATCTCAGCTATAATTACAAACAATAGGATCTCAGCAAAATATATAATTCTGTTAGTGCGATCCTTTTCAATTATTATCATTATTCGTATTATTATCTTAAACGTGAAATTTTATGTACAATATTAATTCAAGAAACTTTCAACGACTAACGACCTGCGCGTTAAGTTTTCCCGTCGTAGATCACGTGATTAGCGTCTTATTAATCGTATCACGTGAGAGGAGATCGAAATGAGTTCTGATAGCCTTATCACGTGATAAGCAATCAAAATTACCTAGGCAGCTTTATCACGTAATAAGCAGAATTCCTGGGTAGTTAAGCACGAGATAAGCACCAATCAGAAAGACTCCCGGTCTAGCCCGATCACGTGATAAGCAATCAAAATGACTGCTGCGTAGCCGCTTTTGTTACACGCAACTATATGCACCCAATGTAATGCGACACAGTCGCTACCTTCAAATATTATAATAAATATAGCCATGGATGATTTTGTTTTTCAGTTTGCCGAACAAAAATATAATAATTCTGGAGCTTTCTTGCTCCAAAGTTTAAATATTTTTCTTAGTTGAGATTTCCTAAACGCGTTTACTTTGGTACTCTTTGTAAGACAAGCCGGCGTCGAGAATTTAAGTTACTGCGATTCTCACGATATTCTGCGAACTCCGACAAAATCAACGGCCAGTTTGAAATTGGTTTTTCGCCGCCTTCAATCAAAAATAATTAGTCGGTAACGTTTATATTTTTGACTGGCGGCAGTGAAAAACCAAATTCCAACTGCCAAGCTTATTGCAACTATCTAGTTTAGTAATTTAGAATATATTGAGAATCGCAGGAAGTAGGAGAAACGAGGCAAAGGAGTGCAGAATTTCGGGTATAATCCCCAACTTTTTCCTTTCTCGTTCCATGCAGGCTTTAAAGCATGCACAGGAAAAACCGGTTTGTTGAAAGTACAAGCAACAAGTGGCCTGGGAACGAGAGGGCTCCAACAAGTTCATAAATAATTATAGAGCTTTTAAGTGTGACGTCACTCGTATGAAAAACGACTTCCGGGTCCAAAATGAAAACTGCAGTTTTGTGAAGATTTTTCAAATATTTTTCTTCACGAAAGGAATAGACCTTTCCCGAATCACAAAACAATGGTTCCAAGTCGAGACTGAACTTGATTCTTTCGTTTATCAAGCCCAACCTCGACTTCAAACCATGGTTCGTGATCATTGAAACGAATTCAGGAAAGGTGTATTGTTGCACAGAATCCTTGTTGCTGGTAGCAGATAAATTACATATAACTCTTCTGGCTTTGTTTTAGCTGCTGTTCTGAAGAATACGGACCCTGATATACGCCACACCTTAAAAGCTCTATAACCGTATCTCCAGCAGTGGTCTGGAGACGAGGTTTATGAGAACAAAGTCAAGATTAGACGGAAAAATGTAACCTCGTCTCCTGAGTGACCTCTCCATCTGTAAAGACAGTTGGAGGACTGGGAGCGAGGTTAAGGTCAAAAATGATTAGTTGACGGATATGATACGTCTTTGAGACGCAACTAAAGAAAATACTGTGAATGCTACAAAATCAAAATTAAATAAGATACCTATTAAATAAATTATTAAATGATATAAACAATTTGGAGACTAAATAAATCGACTAACTAAATCAGAAAACACAACACAACGTACTTAAAACATGATTTTGATAATCCAAAGGTCATTTTACTAAACTTGGGCAATACTGATCATTCCAGTGGGCAGAAAAAGTAGAAAAATTTAATATACGTGTTAATGAACAAAATTTCTGTTCGCCAATTGTAAGCTTCTTCACTGGTGTTTTTTTCAACATGAGATATTCAGTTTTGTTAGTTCCACCAACGTGGCTGTCATACGTTTTATCTCCATTTGGATTGCAGTGACATGAAAAGCTGGGCATTTGGAGAGATGTGATTCTTACTATTCTTACGATTCTTACTATAAATAACGCAACCTCCAACGCGGCATAAGAGTGCGTCAGTAGAATTTAATTTTTGGTGCTGTCAATCAATCGTACGAGCACTACTTTTGATGGAGAGCTGTAAAAATCACATTCATACCGACTTTATAAAACAGATGTGCTCGCGTTTTGTCAAAAATTAGAGTAATTCACTTGCTTATTAGCATGACTTAAATGTCCAAGATTAGTAAAACAGAGCTTTGTGCTATCACAGATTCCTGACTCAAAAAGAACTCACTTCTAAAAGCCAGCTGGAATAGGTGTAACAAGAGAATATCCCGCCTGCGCTTTGAACATATCTGCATGAATTTTACTACTACAAAACGAAAACTATGTCCGGCAGGTCTTAAATAGTGAGAAAAACATGCAAACGATTCTCTTGGTTATTTATTTTTGGGAAATCGCTATTTTCTTCACAGGTTTATACATTTAGCACAAATTCAACAACTTAACAGACGCGCAAACAGTGCATAATTCAAACGCTGCATTTCTTATGAATACCACGGAGGGGGCGCGGGGCAGGTTTGGTTATTTTAAATTACTACTTTTCCAGACACCGCCCAATCGGAATTCACGCAATCATCCTTGCACACCCCTTTCTATCCACAAAGAATAATCTTTGGTATCTTTCTCTCCTTTTCGCTTTTCAATCAAAAATATTGCCCCCCCCCCCCGTAGTTCATTCTTATGATGCACCTTATATCCCCCGCGAGCCCCGTGGTATGTATAACGAGCGCAGCATGACTAACGTAACTGATCATCATTTTGAATCATCGTATTTAATCATAAATTGGGTTGCCTTCTGACCCACGGCAGTATCTTGTGCCCGTTTGGCTTTTCCATTGCGTTTTATTCCTACATACCAATTTTTACTCTGGAATTTGTAGGATTTGAACGTTTGGTAAAGGTTTTCCATATAATCTTCTTTGAATACAGAGTTTAAAGAAGGTTGATCCTGTGGAAGAATAAAAACACGTAGATAAGGCGTTGGCGCAATTACCATGTGAGATCTGAAGACTGAACTGAGCATGCGTAAATTGTGACCCGTTAGTTCCTGTTGCTAGATCATACGAATCATGTCCTCATGTGATCACATCAGTGATTCATAATAGCTTGCATAATTCCCATAAACCTAATTTTAAGAGCGTGACAACGTAACGCAAGCTATACTGTCTGTGAACAAGGATCTTCTGAAGCCAAGAAGTCTTTTGTCTCTTCCCTCTCCTAACCCTAATTCAAGCGCCTTTAATCCCACTTCTCTTTGGCTTTCGTAAGTAGTTTGAGGAACAGACAGTGAGGAGATGTTTTGAATAAGTAAAGTGGATACTGACCCCCACTGGGAGAACCTGGGATAAATGCTGGCCTAATTCTCCAGACTAAAATACTCAATAGACCTCCTCGGCTTGGGCGCAATGATTTCCCATTAAATTTCAGACCACGTATAAATCTCTTGATAATACGGTTCTTTGTTTGAGGCTCATTTATATTAATGTATCTTCTCAAGCGCTACCGAGAAACAAAAATAATACCCAAGGGAATGACACGTGGTCTGAAATGGAAAAACAAATACGCCCAAGTGGAATTGGTCCATTCCAAATGAGTCGCATACCTGTCCGATAAGGCGCCCGTCATTTGTTATGGTCAAATACTTATTTGTGGCTTTTCCTAGAATCATTAGAAGCCCGTGCCCAACAGAATGGAACTCTAGTCGAACTGAAAATAGATTAGAAATAAAAACAATATTAGCACCAAGCCAAGGATAGAATACGACAATTCCTGCTCAGCTGAAGGAAAAATAGGGAATTTTTTTTTTATAATTGCTATTCACTTTGAACTCGGAAGTGAAAACGCTTTTTCGTAAGAACGCGGACGTCGCGCAAGTTTCACATTTAAACGGAATTACACGCGCGCGGAAGAAGGTACTGCATTGCTTGCTGTCCAGACCTACCAGATCCAAAGGGACAGGAAACGTCCTTGGTGCTGGAAGACGCGCGTACGGAAATAATGGTCACGCGTAACGTAAAATTCTCAATGGCATTGTGAGCCACGTGACAGTGTCCAGCTAAACGCGTTTGATACAAGTAAGCTTACAGTGCATGCAGAAAGTACTCAGGAAGTGTGTAAGAAGCAAACAGTACGCAATAAGTAGCCTGTAAGTACCATTTTAAAGTCGTCGTTGATGGTAAGACAGGTTTACAAGCGAAAATTCTCTTGCATTTTTACATTAGCAATTTTGTCGCACTGCTCGAGCGACGATTTCAATGGCGAATTTATCGCAACCTAAATCGCGCGTGTTTGCACTAAATTTCAAGCATGTTCGAATTGGTGGCGACTTGGGCGCGATCTGTCGCCGTAAAATCATCATAAATTCGCGGCTCAGTCGCGCGACAAAGTTGCTAGTGAAAACGACTTCCGCTTTGATCGCTACGTACGCACTGTGCAAGAAAAAAACAACAGCAACAAAAACCGGACAAGACTAACTTCATGTAAATTAATTCACTCTGAAGATGAAAGAAACAGGAACACAGCCAATGAAATCTCATGGTCACTTGGCACCCTCCCCACCCCTCCCCTCCTGGTACAGACTCACCATATTTGGATTGTTCATTACTGGTACCTCCCACGGTGCCATCTGGTTTGATATACAGTACATAATTGTACTTGCTATGCATGGTCCCACTTCTTATGTACGACGCTGGGTTGTTATGGATATTTTTGTCTATGGATGATGAAGTTGGAAATAGAACCCTCATGAAAACCTAAAACAAAAGAAATCACCCCATTAAAGCAAATTTTGTACAAATTGGAGCAAGAGAATCTATATAGCAATAGGCCCCTTGCAGCACGTCGGAATGCAGCTGAATTTGAGGGCAAGACTAAAGAATCTCAGCTCCAGAGAACCAGAACCTATCGTCTTGCCCTCCAAATTCAGCTGCATTCCGACGTGCTGCAAGGGGCCTATTGTTCACAGAACGAATATACATGGTACGGACGGTTACCCTGGTTGCAAAGAATATTTTTTCTCGCTTCAGCAAAGCAGCGCGAATAAGAGAGCCTCTGTATTGCCGGGGTATGCGGTAATCTTGAAATCGCCCTCCGTGCATTGTTGCTGTACCGCGAATTTATCCGAACAATTCGGACGCGTAGTTGCGGTTACAGAATGCGAGAATCTATATGCGCGAAGTAATCCAACTAAAATGCTGCTGCACATTACTATATTTATAAATTGGTTTTCATTTTGGACCCGGAAGGTGCTTTTTTATACGAGTGACGTCACACTTGAAAGCTCTGTATCACAGAACAAAAACATGCGCGCGCGTTTTATGTTGCTAAAATAACAATGAATGTGAAAAACATATTACGTACCTGATGTTCAGGAGTAGTAAGAGTCTGATGAATAAAGCGCCCAGACCCGCTGGGCAGCATTAGCGCATTTCTAGATTTACGCCTAATACCAGGTTCTTTTCTCCTCTGAATGGGTAATGCCTCTGATACTGGGCAGCGTGATTCCAACAGAAAGTACAGCAAAGCCACTGATAATATGAATAAACTATTTATATTTACACTCTGTGGAGAGACCAGAACAAGCTGTCAGTCAAATTATCAGGAAAGAAACTGTCAGTTAAAAATCCTGCCAAATTGGAGAAAAAATTGGAAAAATCGTAATAATTTTTATCAAACCTTGAAACCACCTTTGAGCTGATCTAAGTCAGGGCGCGGCTATTTCACGGATCGAATTGGAATTTGAGTTGTGCTTTGCGCAGGAAAGAAAAACCCGGACAAAAACCCTCGAATCAAGGAAGAGACCCAACAAGAACTAAAATCACATGAAATGCCGAGTGCAGGAATCGAACCCGACACCCCAGAGGTGAAAGGCGAATGCGTTACCGCGTTCGTCACTCTTGATCCGCATACTACCACACGCGATGCACCAAAAAAGCTTTCTAATGCACAGACGTTAGATCCCCGCAGTCCCAGATCCCCGCAAAACATGGGCAAGATTAACAAACGCTTTGATTGACATACTGTCACACTGGTTACGTATTAGTGATCATTATTTAATGCGGCTGTAACATTTGCAGCAAATTGCGTCAAACGGTGACAAAGTTACTGTACGTTAGAGAGGAGTTTTCGTATGAATGGAAAAGGTACGATGCTGACTTACAGAACGTACACAGTGTATGAAATGGCTTCCCATTGTTTTCATATGAATCATCCAATTACAACGCTTAGTTACGACTACGGTAAAGTACATCAGTGCTACAGTACGATTACTAATTAGCCTTAGCGTTTCTACTTGTACGAAATCCGCTCATCATGCTCCACTCCGTCATCTCAGACAGATTTGGACTCAACTCGGAAGGAGGTTTGACATCAGCAAAGAAAATATTATAAAAGCTTACGGATCAAGTCTTCCTCCAATGAGACTGAGTGTTTAAAACAACTACAGCAAATAAACAAATGAAAAACAAACTATAACTTTTCAAAAACTTCTTTCAATTGGTGCTTACCATTAACGAACTTTTTGTCGTGACTCTTTGTCGTGACTCTCTGTCAATACTAAACTGTCTAAAGTGATTCAAGTTTAACCCCTACCAACACTTTATGCACATTTTTAAAACTGTCTCCGAGTTCCTAATTAGTAAGTACAATAAAATAGTCTACATAGCATGACGAGTCAATACTGACCGCAGCTACTCGTGCTACAAATATTCCACATTTTTGAAGATATTGGCCACAGGGCGCGCGCAGTCAGATTGAACAATTACGTCCGGTAAACTTTTTTCCTTATTCAATGTTTTGATTGACGTCACATCTTGTTTTCTTTATGAAAGTGACTTACTAACTACAGACAGTTCCTAGCTTCGTCTGCGTTAGTGGAGCAGTTTGAATTCTTTGACATTGTTCTCTCAAAACACAAAAAACGCGGTCCCTTCGCACTGGAAGAGATGTCAAGTTGAATTTTCATACACAATACCTAATCATTCAATCCTAATACTAATCATTGGTGGGTACCTTTGCAGGAGACATGCATGGCTATACCTACTACAACATAGTTAATAACACACCATGCGCCAGAGCTAGGCACCGAGGTAGACGTCACACACGATAAACGAACGCTAAATGGATGACGCGTGAAGCGTGATTTTGAGCTTAAAAAAGAACGACAAACGTGGGACAAAAATCTGTTGAAAGTAAGACGCGAATCGTTGTCTTAAAGATGTGTTTGAGATCAGTGTGATGGAAGATTGCTTTTAAAATATGCGTTACGCATGATTTTTTTGATGAAAAGTCGCGCGAAACTCGAACAAGCTGGTCATAAGAGTGTGGTATCATACCCGCGTGGTGGGTTAATTGAGATATCAAGATAGACACGCACCATTAAAAAACTTTAACATAGGAAACACTTATAACCCTTGGCTAGATTTTATTCCAAAAAGTCTGCCTTCAGCGAGCCTTATACTGGTCTTTTAGCACGTTTCTTTTCAGCCTTAGTTAAGGCTTGGCTCTGTAGCGATGGGCGAAGGACGTGGACGGGAATTGTGCTATTGTCGAGTACTACCTGAGAACTCTTACGTGACAAGCCGGCATCGTTCCTTTTGGAACGTATTCACGCTCAAAACCACACAGCGTGGATAACATGTTTTTTTTCACATGTGTGAAAGTTTGCATGTAAAGATCTTCTGTTTCACCCACATGCAAAATGTACGAAACGACGCAACGGCCCACACAGACTAGTAACATCTAGACGAACGAGTCGTGTGACGTATGTATCAATGGATGTCGGCCAATCAGAATCGAGTTTCAAAACGACAGATTGTCAAAGAGAAAATGCCGAAGTTGTTTAACCTTCTAAAACAAGGTGGCGCAAAAGCCAGTAGTCATGGTTCTGAAGTACAACTAGCCTGTCATCTATCATTTAATACATTGGATTCTTTGTGATCTCTAGATAGGAAGACATCTAAATATAAGAAGCTCTCTTGTAAATCGTTTGATGAAATTAAAAATAACGATATTATGGCTTGTTGGAGCCAAAAGATCAAAAGCGTCCTTTTTTCTTTAGGTTTAAGGGGACATTAAAGAACCTGTTGAGCTGTTCGTAAGAGTAGTGGATGTCTCCCTGTTCAACAGTCTGGTCTCAAATACTAATTATTCACTCATGATTGTAAGCTGCGCGGCTGCCTATGGCGCCTTAAAATGCAGTCTGTAAAAATTCACATTAATCATTGTAAAGCGCCTTTGATTATACCACATAGAAAAGACGCTATATAAATCATAAATCATTATCATTAAATCATTAGGAGAAATATGGGAAAGACAAAGTGATCCTGACTTAAACTGTAATTTAATCGAGAAAGTCTGTTAAAACAGAGGATAAGAGATACAGAGTTCCAGACTTGGCTGGGAAATGTGCATAATAATTCAAGAAAATATCCCCAGCGCAAAAACAAATTAAGGACTTACCGGATATTTAAGACCGATTATTTCTACGAAACTTATCTGAGTCAGGTCACCAATATCAATCACAGAATTGCACTAACGAAGCTAAGAATTAGTAATCATCAACTAGAAATCGAAATAGGTTGTTATGCCAAACCATATATATAATAAAGTGGAGGACAGAATATGCCCAATATGTAATTCTGAAATAGAAGATGAAGTTCACTTCTTATTAAAATATCCACTATACAAAGAAAAAAGAAGAGAGTTTTACATAAGGATAGAGAAAGAGATCGCTGTCAAACCTCACCAAATGTCTGATGATGATCTCTTTCTATTATTAATTAATCCCTCCAACATAAAAAATGCACAAAAAATAATCGCAAAATATATTTATGAAAATACATTGTTCAGAAAAGAAACATTACAGAAATGAGTTACTCAACCTAGTCATAATGACATAAGCACGTACCCATATTTTTTACTATACATACTTTTAAGTAAAATCATTTATTTGGAAATAAGTTAATGTACAGCGAAGTACACAACTCCAAATAAAATCTGTCTGTCTGTCTGTCTAAACATTCAGGGGCGGATCCGGGGGGTGTGGATTGGGTGGTTAGCCCCCCCCCCCTCATTGGAATCAATAAGCTTGAAATTATATTCACTGGATGGTCAATGGAGTGATTTTGTGTCCGATTGTTAAATAGATAAAATCCAATTTAAAAAATATGTTGTTTCGCTATATCTGTGAAATTTGATAAAAAGAGCCTACGAACAGTGACGTCATTTTGGTAGAGGAGTTTAATTATTTTCGTAGTTTCAGCAATCAGCAACCCCCCCTCCCCTAAAAAAAATCCTGGATCCGCCCCTAACGTTTTACTCACTATCTCGATTCTGATTGGCCGAGAGCCTACTAATTAGTGATATCTGAAGAAAATTTTGCAGATAAGGGATTTATCATGTGTTGAGTTCAAAGGTCAAGTGATAGACACGCGCTTAAAAAGTAGATTCAGAAATGCAAAAGATAAGAATTTCCTACATTTTCTAAATGTATAATAAAACAACTATTGAATTCCGTTTTTCGCATAATATCATAAATTCTCAAGACCTCAAGTCTGTGTTATCCACCTCAGTCAGCGTACCGGCTTTGGCAGATAACACAGCAGACCTTGGTCTTGAGAATTTACGATATCATCATGTTCAACGTCATCCAATAATTGCTTACTAGTACCCTCTTAATTCTGTCTATCTAGCTATCCGTTATAAGTCTACAACAGCCCCTTTGCTGATGAAACTGACTACAGCGGAAAGGCGATGGAAAGTTATTAAAAGAAACGTCAATCATTTGGACAATGACATGTGACGTCACTCTTAATATTTCAAATGATTGACAGCTGGCACGATATTCAGTGCCGGTTGCTATCCCGTTTCAGTTGCGGTTTTTCGATCTCGTTGTAGCATTTGAGGTCTTTTTCGATCTTATTTGTTTGAACAAATTACAAAAATACTCTTAGGGTCAAAATCGACTAGTTTTTCCTCTTTCTATTTTCTATTTTATTTCCTCTTTTTGTTGCAGGTTTCCTTTGTATTTAATTCATAATATAGCTTGGATAGTACACGCGCTCTCATTGGCTGAGAAACCATCTAAATCTATGCTCTATTTCAATGGTAAAGACATGTTTTTTTCTCTCACCTATTGCTTTATTATAAAAGTAATAGAAGATAGTTTTCTATGACTCTACCAGTGAAATAGAGCACTTGAGAATTGGAAGAAACACTCGAAAACAATTGAAAATCACTCGCCTACGGCTCGGCTCGTGATTTTCAAACTTTTCTCGTGTTGGCTCCGAACATCCTGCTTGCTCTATCTCATCAGATAGAAAACTGTTTTTCTTTTATCGTATCCTAATTCCCACATTATTCTAGAAAAACCAAGAAGAGGACATTTTCTAGATAAGGGTTTAAAAACTCTCATATCTCGAGTACAATCAATCATATCAAGTGGCACAGAATTACGCAACTCATCATCGAGTATTTCTAATTTTGGCTTTCTAAGTTCATCGTCTGTTATGAGAAATACCCCATCAACTAATACTCTCTATACATGTCTAACAAATATACAGAAAAAATAGGTAAAATTTGAGACTGTAGAAAATAAGATTACGGTTGTTACAAATTGTATTCCCTTTTTTTCTTTCTTTCATTCATTCATTCTTTTTTTTAACATTTGGCTTTTTCCTCGCCTACTCATACAATGTCACAAAAATCTAGAATACAGTAAAAAAGAGAAAAAACCCTGAACTTTCCGCTCTTTCATTTCATTTTTGCGGTCAATCTACACACATTCTGAAACACTAATTTCTTTTTAATTACTTTTGAAATGATTTTATGGATTTTCCGGTTGCATTATGGCGCCATTTCATTTATGGCGCATAACACTTGTGAGATAGTTAACAAATGATTTAATGTCTGCCGTTAAGAGTCATTCAAGCTTTAAGCTTCAACAGAATATGAACGCAAAGCCGACAAAGTCTGGGGCGGGCCAAAACTTACACCATTAAGCATTTCTTTGCATATTTAGAATAACTGAAATGCTTTGAGATAACTAAGGAGTTTACTAGACAATGCCATAGTCAAGTTTATGTGCTGGTTACTAAAACCACACTCAAAATTATTCAAATCCTCGAAGAATATTGTTTCAATTGAAAAGGAAATTTTTACGGATGTTTTAAGAGGTCAAAAAGACGCTAAAAGGTGAAGTTAGGAAGGTTAGAAGGTGTGTAAGAACTGCTAAAGTCGGTATGTCGTAATTATGTAGTAACAGCAGACAGGTTGAAATGTCATTCACATACAGTTTTGGCTTCTTAATCCGTCCATTTCCACTCAGACATTCTATTCACGAAAAGTAAATGCAACTTCCTGCCTCTTTGTTTTCTTAGCACCCTAAGAAGCATTTGACCGGCAGTTTTACCACTATTAGTTTATTGAATACATTAATGATTCTGGTATCGAAGGGCCACGAAGTTTGGAAATTCCTTCCAATCTAGCTTGTCGTCACATACTGTTAGGACGTCAACATTGTATTTTTAGAATACTGTTATGAAAAAAGAAACTTAGATTCCCTCACTGGGTATCGACACAGCAGTCTTTGAAGACTTTTGTTCTAAAATAGATGTATGGAATTCCTTTTTTATGTTATATCAGACCAGAATGTTCGTAATATTGCCTACAAGCGAACAAGTGCTAGACGACACTGATGACCATAGCGTGAATGAATTTCATCATCAACCCTTCGAATGTTTACATTTTACGATCACTTTCACTTCCCAATTCTTCCGCGTTCAGTGAAATATTAACAGGCCTTTTCGTGCATTCTACGTCTTTCTATCCATAAATAAAAGCTCGACCCCACGTGAACTACAAGTCATGTGAGATAAATTACGTAGTCAAACACTACCAAACTACGAAGTTTCTCTTTTCTTTGGATTTTAACTTTTCGAGACGTGGCGAAATCACCCAAATTACCCAACTTCTCCCTCTAGAAACACTCTAAAAACTTTGTTGTTTGGTAAATGGAAAACCCAGTTCTTATTCCAGGGCGGTAAGATGATGTTGCACTGCTATATTAACACGAAGATTACAAATTCATTCATAAAAGCACTCGCGGCTAGCTTGTGGTAGGTCCATACACCAGTTGGTCGTACCTCGTCAGACAAAATTACTACGTTCAAAATCCCTAATCCTACAGAATTCTAAGGCCTAAAAAACTATAACTCATCTTATTTCATCGTCATTTAAGGCTAAGGGATTCTTAAATATGGCCTACGAAGACTAAACTGTACAAATTTTCCTTCCGTAGCGTTGTGTTTACACTTCAATAGCAACCAGTTACGACTCAAGATTTACACTCACATCTTCCAAGGCGCGAAACGTAGACCCAGAAATAAACTCTATTTTACCCATTAAAACTATCAAATAAGCACATACCTGGACCATAATACTCCTATTTCTCGTCTGTAGTGTCGTATTTGTTGTGAACCTAGGTCGTTCATGTGTAACAAAGTCTTAACGGTGGTTTATTTTGGTCGCCATTCAAACCACATGGATCGGGCAAATGAATGGATTAGATATTCGAGTCATGTCGGCTAGTGAATACCACCCACCCACTCAATCTTGACAAGTGATCAGGCTTTTTCGGCGATCATCAGACCTTATAAAAGATTTACTGGCCTCGCTTTAAACGCAAAAGCCAATCATTATTACTATATTATCTCTAGAAAACAAATCATCGGATAAATAGGAAGGTAACAAATTCCTTGATAATTTAAAGACATTTTTACGCGCGAAAATCTTCCCGCGAAATTGATGATATTGACCCAGTTTTTTGCCGGTTTTCTTAATCAGGTTTTCGTGTCGACTGGAAAGATTTTTCGCGCTGTTGTCTGCATCCATGGTGATAAAACTGGTTCATTTCTCATCTTTATCGAATGAAAAAATTGATATCTTCATTTTTATCTTTTAAAACCTGACTTACAAGATACAGTGCTTACAAGAGACAGTATTGAATCATTACTTGCTAATAAGAGCTAGCGAAGATAACCTCCCCACTCTTAAACCATCATTATCAAACCACCTATCGTCAGTTACCAAATCGTTACTAATGAAAAACTATGATCTGTGAGATATTTCATGATATTCTGTACGTTTAAGTACAAACACACACACAAAAACATTCTTATTAGCGGAAGAATAACCTTTATTTCCGGCCATTTTTTACTTCTGAAATTTATTTTACCTATTTAAAAAATTATTTTACATCAAGAGCAAGAAAGTCAAATTTAGGAGAATAATGTGCCGACGTTTTTAGCTGATCTATTGGTAAATTTAACTAAAATAGAAATGATCCGTGGGCGTTGAATTGTAGTTTTTTCATTCATGCATCCGTTGTAGATAGACGTAAATTCTTACAAACTTAATAGTAAAAATCCCCTTCCCCCCCCCCCAAAAAAAAGAAATTACGGAGCAAAATGATGGTTAAGCCGTAGTTTTAGATAGTTTTTACTCGTAACTTTTCAAGTTGAACTAGCAATTTGTTTATATGCCGATATTTGTCTAAGATACTAAAACATATATGAAGAATGAAGAATACAATTACCTTGATTGTATAAACCATGGTTTCCACTCAATACCTGCGAAGCAACTCAGGTAGTAGAATATGCCAGTACCGAAAAGCAGGGTAAAACAATTAAAGTTTGGTTGCAATAAAAGATAAGAGAAAATGACCAATCGATTGAAGCGGATATACAGGCAAACCAAAAGAGACGGTACAAAGAGTTTGACCCGCTTGCTAAAACTGATAATGTATAAAAAGCTTTAGAGAATATTCATTAAGCCCACTAAGAAAAGAGTTCTCGAGATGTGGTTTCTGTTCAGCATAGATATATATATATAGTCTTTTCCAAATATGAAAAATAATCGATTATCGAGACAGGAAGTTCACTTCAAAAATTCTCTGTTATTTCATACACAGCCCTCGTCATGCCCATAGACCAGCCCACTTCGTTATTGTCAGAAAAAAATAAGTCTCTCAGCATCTGTTTTTACGCTCCAACCATGATAGAGAGAAGGATAAGTACAGCGTAGGTGGGGGTGACAATAACTTTGCACAGTATGTATGGCTCATTTAGCCCGCATTGCCTGCGCCATCTGCACTTCTCGTAGCATGTTTGGGAATTCTTCTTTCTAATGATCAAAGAAAAAAATAAAAAAGAGGAAGTATTAAGATCAAAATAGTTTGGATTTAGTGAAAAATTCAGTGGCTCTTTCATTTGGTTGAATGTCTTAGTTCATTATTAATGAACGTTTTTTAATTCAAAGAGAAATAGAATCATGAATGGCAGAAGTTGAAGGCACGTACGTAAAACTTGTCCAAACGCGACAGCGCAAAACAAGATGGAAAATAATATTCATATGATCAAAATTAAAGCAAAATGACACCCATACTAATTCCCGTAACTAATAAAAATTGACTTCTTGTCATTTTATGGTTTAAGTTGTGAAATGATACTGCATTTTAAGGGGATATTTTCGTCGGTCTTGTCGAATGTTCTAACCATGTACAATCTGGTTATGACGTCACCTCAGTACTTCAGTCGTTATCTTTATGGTTATCTGTGTATTTCGTGTGACTCATGGCATCAGTTTTCGGTATTTCTTAAACGTTTAACACCAAGCTTGAGTTTGCTTTGCGGATGGCGCATGGGCCAGAAGAATTCAGGGCAAAAGGGGCTAAATTTTCGGGGAAAATCGATGACTGGTGCGTGGTTCAAATGGCGTGAATCGTTATTATCGTTATCGTGATAACATCAAACAAAATGACTGGCGGATGGCGGCAATCACACCCATAATTCTGTACTTACAGTACTTGGGGTAGTAATGCTAGTACAGCCCTTTAATGTCTTTTTCGATCTCGTTCATTTTTTCTTCTTCTTCCTCCTCTTTCTTTCTGAGACGTTAGCGTCTTTTTAAAGGAACAAAATTCCTCACCCGCTGCATACTTACTTATATATGACTATGAAATTACGAATTATTTCACTTAAAACAAAGGAATTACAAGGTAATTGGGCCATTTTTATACTAGAGACACGTAATGCGTCCGGACGAAGTTGGGCGAAAAACTTTGTAATACGTAGAATAGATATATTCCATTTTATTGATAGGCCAATTTCTATATAGCTATTGTTGAATGATCTAATTTGAATTTTTTTGTTTTTTGTTTGTTTGTTTGTTTTTGTTTGTTTGTTTGTTTGTTTTTGTTTTTGTTTTTGTTTTTTTTGATAATATTTTAATGTTGATGTTCATCTAAGTTTTATTCCTCTCGGTAATTATTTTTGTATTGTTATTCTTCATTTCCCACTAAGATTGTAATGCGCAGTTGAAAACAGAAATGTTGAAATCTGCGCAATATAAGTTAATAACTTTTTATTATTATTATTATTATTGTTTTGAGAAAGATCAGTATAATTTTAATGCTGATCTTTCTCAAAATCGTTATCAAGTTCCTGTTGCTGCGACCATTTGGTTCGATTATTATTATTATTATTATGCGTCTCCAAGTTCGTCTCGTATAAAGACGGGCAGAAGACGGATATATGAAATTATTCAAGTTGTAATTCGTTTTTCAAGGCATAATTGCCAACGAAGTTGGCAAACATAGAGGAGTTTGAATTTGTTACGGAAGTGCGTCATTTCTTTTGTTCTAAACAGGTTTGACTAGATTACACTCCGTATAAGGAAGTGTGCATAGTTTTGCTGGATATTGCTTTTGAAAAACCTGTTAAATTAACCAGTTTTTGTGTCAAGGCTAGTTCTATTCTTAACATTTTGCGAGACAAATTTACACCGTAAAATCGTTTTAGGAATGGGAATCGTTATTTTTAGCCATGAGTAGTCTCGTTGTGAGTTTCTTCTAATTATGTGGCGCGACGAATTGGCTGCTGCACAAGGTTTACAGAAAACAATTTAAGAATGTTACTAAAACAAGGAATGGGGAATGGGGAATGAGGAATGGGGAATGAGGAATGGGGAATGAGGAATGGGGAA
>JAAAQI020093334.1:3475-33263 GCA_011800005.2 Stichodactyla mertensii | reverse complement strand
CGGATTTTTTTCTATCTCGGATTTTCTTTCTATCTCGGATTTTTTTCTATCTCGGATTTTTTTCTATCTCGGATTTTTTTCTATCTCGGATTTGTTAGTTTTACTTCTATCTCGAATTTTTCCGTATCTCGTACTTTTTGATCGATTTATCTCGTATATTATGTTCTATCTCGGATGTCCCTTTGGAGTCACCGTAATATGCAGAATAAATTATATTTTGGGTAAGAGGTTTATTTTTTTTTAAAGAAAAGTCTTGCTATGTAAAAGCTGTGGTCTTGTTTCTTAAATTTTCAAAAATCTAAGATTTTTAATTTTATATTAAATTATTTTGAATTTTATGTTAAATTGAGTCAATTTATTCTGCTGGATTCTGTTACACCAATTTCAAAGTAGTTCTTTAATTTCAATTAGGCTTAAAACAAACATTGGTCCCGATAGTGCGGTAGGATCCGTTGCCTCCTGTCCTGTGTCATTGTGTGTCAATTTGAAACCCTGTTTTGATTGAAATTTGTCATAGAGCGTTTTTCAAATGACTCATTAAAAAGAACAGCACCGCTAAGCTGTGACCGTGATGGTGCCGTGTCATTGAATTTTCATTGGATGAAACTATCGACGCACAACAAACTCAATTGATACCAAGACATTGCGTAGGCGTAGCATAATTTTGGTTTCCATAAAACTGTACGTGGATGGTGTGCTGAGACGCGAAAGATGGCCTTTATGTTTTTGCATCCAAGCAAGTTGCTTTCAATATTTTGTTGGATAAATGCCTTAGGAATCTTCTTCCTGAGCTCTGCTAAAACCGCAGAAGAATGGAAAACGAGGATAATCTACCAGATACTGACAGATCGCTTTGCTCCGTCTGAGAGTTTACCCGCTACAAAATGTACAGATATGAGAGGCTGGTGTGGAGGTACTTTTAAAGGCATCCAAGACCATCTTGATTACATCACAGGACTCGGCGCGAACGCTATTTGGATCTCCCCAGTAGTGCTGAATACCGACAAAGGCTACCACGGGTACTGGGCGAAAAATATCTACGAAATCGAGCCTCATTTTGGAACAAAGGAAGAATTAAAGGCGTTAGTAAAAGCGTGCCATGAGCGTGACGTCTGGGTTATGGTGGACGTTGTTGCAAATCACATGGGGTACCCCCCTGGAACCGACTGGACCACATCCTGGAATTCCACGCAATTTGATCGATTTTATGAGAATCTTTATCCCTTTAATCGGTCGGAATACTTCCATCCAAAACATCCTTACATAAAATGGCCAGAAGAGTGTCACGATGAAAAGAAAATTCAAGAATACTGGCTGGCAAATCTTCCCGACTTAAATCAAAGTCACCCTTTTGTAGAAAAAACCCTTCTCGATTGGATCCAGTTCCTTATAAACGAGTACGACTTCGATGGGTGCAGAGTAGACACAGTCATTCAAGTGCCAAAACCATTTTGGACTGAGTTCCAGAAAGCAGGAAAAGTGTTCATGCTTGGGGAAGCTAATAATGGCCCACCACCCTGTGGAAATCTAAACTTCACTGCTGGTTTTCAGGGCCCTTTGAATTCAGTCCTCGACTTTCCTCTGTTTTGGACGAATCGCTACATTTTCCAGGAAAAAAAGCAAGACTTTTTGTCTTTGAGCAAGTATCTGAAAGATTCAGCAAAAAGATTTTTAGACAGGTACTGTACCTCTTTCCACTGCTAGTGTACCCTTTGGTTAGAAGTACAATATTAATAGGATATGCACTTCACAGAAATGTGATGCACTGATATTTGTGTGCAGTGATTATATGTGGGATTTAAGTAATTTGAGCATGGTATGCTTCTATTTTCAATCTGTTTCTTAATGATCAGTTCTTTATGACACATCATTTCATTGTTTACAGGTCTGTAGTTGGAGGGTTTATTGACAACCATGATCATGAAAGGTTTCTCCACAAGAATCCAAGTTTTGTCACCTTGAGAAACAATCTTGTTTACATACTTATGTCCCAGTGCATTCCCATTCTTTATTATGGGACAGAACAGGGATTTAATGGTGGAAATGACCCTAACAACAGGGAATCTCTGTGGCCATACATGAACACAAGCCATGTGCTGTACACCTTTATCAAGCACCTCATTAAAGTTCGCAATGCACAGGGTGACAGTTGGCTTAAAAGTGCTCAGATTGAAAGGCATGTCAGTCCTAATGTCTACTCTTTCTCAAGAGATAAAATCCTTATTGTAGTCACAACTTCATCTAATACCACAACTGCTAAGATAGAATCTCATCCTTATAAGGCAGGCCAACACTTGAAAAATCTTCTGAACCAGAAACAGACTTTCAAAGTGTCATCTACTGGTGATTTGGTTGCTACACTGTATGATGGTGAATCACTTGTTCTGGCTGAAAGTACTTTGCCAAGTGGTGGTGAAAAAGCTGTTCCTTTCTGGGTTCCCCTTTATATGCTTGTTCTGCTTTCTTCATATTTTCTGTAAGCAAGCTTCTTGCTTTAAAACATGAAAATATAACTAGCCATGTCAACACATAAGGTGACAAATATTATAGGTGCTATAGCTTTCATCTGTCGATAATCATGACCTCTTGATGTAATGCATTATAGGATATGCCTTTGGGGGACAAAATAAATGTATTATGTAGGAGTCCAATCATGCACTGCAAACCAAAGTTGAGTCTTAATTGTAATTGCTTTATAGATTAATTGTATTAATAGTCTTTAGACTTGCTTGGTAAATCTTAAAACTTAGCATTGATTTGACCATTTAAATTAACAAAGTTCACATTGTAAAAGAAACTATTCCTGATTATAGTACAGAAATTCCTGATTGTATCAAAAGTATTTCCTTGTTTTGCCCTGAGCATCTTTTGGCCAAAGTACATGGTAAGCAAGAAGTTGACTTTTAAAAACTACTTGGAATAAAGTGTATTTCTGAGTTCTTAGATATTAGAGGACTTCTTTGTAAGGTTAAGAGTGAAAAATAGCTAAGAAACAGAAGACATATTCACTGTTTCCATTTAAAACACTACAGTGCATTTAAAATTAACAAAATAATCTTATAAAATTAACAAATGTCAAAATTAATGGTCCTAAGTACCAAGTCTGTAATCAACAACCAAGACTTTATTGCTTTAGCAATAAGAAATACATATCTTGTTTAGTTATACAATGCTTTAGAGTTAAGGTTGGCCTTGATAAATAAAGAATCAAGTTCAGTCTCGACTTGGAACCATTGTTTCATGTTCATCCAATGGAATTTATGAAAAGTTCATTGCATTAATTTCCTTTTGGTAAATAAATTCACTCCAGTCTTGATAAGAGAATTGTCCATTCAAATCTCTTGAATAAGTTATTCAAACACCATAGTGTATTGTAATCCCATTTGTTGACTAGTAATCATCATCATCGTCATCATCATCATCATCATTACCAGGTCGGCTTCTAATAGATTTCTTTAAGACTGTTGTTCCTGTAGTTTTAGGTTTATCTGGTGGCTGGCTCAGATCTCCATTATAATTGATAACTTCAGATCTTGCAAGCCTCCATTCGATCATTTCAGTTGAAAATTCATCATGTCCTCCAAGTTCATCAAATCCAACAATCCTATCCACAAATTTACCATCTTTTATCATAACAATTGTAGGCAGGACCTTGATATTAAGTCTATCACAGAGAAACTTGCATTTCTCGACATTTATTTTTACGAACTTCGTTTCCACGTGTTTGGGAGCCAAGAGGGCAAGGTGTTTATCGACAATTTTACAACGAAAAGTTGAATCTCGATAAAAATGACACACTACTCTTGGACTATCTTTGGTGTCTGGGAAGAAGTCTGGCTCACTAGCTATCTCAGAATAACTACCATGGCCCTTCTGGAGCCACTCGTTCTTCAACTGGGCTTGTTTTTTCAGCTGTTGGAGTCTTTTTTCTCGTAGTTCGTCCATCTCATCTGATGTCATCTTGTCAAGTCGTTCAAGCTCTGTGTCAACTTGTTCCTCTACTATCTTCGCTGCCTGGAGCACTGTATCTTGAATAGTCTGTTGGATATCCATTTTGATCTTTATACTACTGGAAGATACTATCTTGAGTTAAAACACGACGAATAAAACAATTTAAAACAAGCTTTTTTAAGACAAGTGAATCTTCTCTTGTTTTTTCTAAAAATGGCGGGCGAGTTTTTGAAAGTCGTTACCAGGCGACCTCGTCATAAATTATTCATAAGAAGACTGGAAACTAAACCCGACCGCAATGCCTTGTGGACTATTTCAAAATGGCGGATGAACTCTGAAGAAGTGTAAAGACTTGTTGGATTTTGATTCAGGATTTCAAGCAGAAAGCTGCCAGATTTAGATATTTGCGCCATGAGCTTTAATCCAGAGGAATATGAACCAACAACAGATTCAATATCAAGGACAGAGGAGGAAAAGATTTCTAGTAATCTGGATTTAAAGCTTGAGAATGCAAGTGTACCAGACACAGCTGAAGAGACAGAGCGAGATGATGTTAACAAGAGAAAAATAACTGACAGTGAAGCTTGTTTTGACCAGAATACAAAGAAAATAAGATTAGAAGATCCACTTATAGAGTCTACAAGCAATAGTGAGCAAACTTTATCCAAATCTCAAAGGAAGAAATTATTAAAACAACAGAAATACTTAGAAATTAAAAAGTTAAGAAAAGTACAGAGAAAAGAAAAGCAGAGGTTAAAAAGAGAGCAGCGTGAACTGGAGGGTGAGAAAGCAAGTAATGAACAGCCTGTAAAGAAGTACAAGAATATGGATTCTGAAGATGCCTTGGCTATGAAGATTGCCATTGATTTGAACTTTGATGACCTCATGTCTGATAAAGACATCAAAAAGTTAATGAAACAGGTCCAGCGTTGCTATTCTCTAAACCGCCGCTCTGCACATCCTTTACAGCTCTACCTCACCAGCTTTGGAGGAAAATCCAAGCAAAGGCTTGATGATCTTAGTGGACACTACGTGAACTGGGATGTTCACATCAAAACTGAGAATCTCATTGAACTATTCCCTAAAGAAGATATTGTGTATTTGACGTCAGATTCTCCAAATGTCCTTAAAGAGATTGACATGTCAAAGACATATGTAATAGGTGGCCTTGTTGACCATAACCACCACAAGGGTCTTTGTTACCACATGGCACTGGAGAAGGGGTTTGGCCATGCGCAACTTCCCATTGGAGATTTCATGAAACTGACTACAAGAACAGTACTAACTGTCAATCAAGTGTTTGAAATTATTTTGTTTTATACTGAGAGTAAGGACTGGGGTGATGCTTTTAATAAGGTCATGCCTCAACGAAAGATAACCCCAAAGGTTAAGAGGGGGCGCAAAAACAGGGGGGTGCAAGATGAGCTGGAGAGTGATGATAAGGGTACTAAGAATGGAGATCAATCAAAAACAGTTGATGAAACGTCAGATAAACTGTCGACCATGAATGCTTAAGAATAAATGTGGGAAAGAGAGGTTGAGTTGGCAAGTTTGTAGCACTTAGAACTGGGTCACAATGAAAACTTTGTAGTGCTGCAGCGATGTGGCATGCTGTCATGTGTGGCATTGTGCAGAAGCTGATCACTCCTGTAGGGGGCTTTCATTTATGATGGCATTGAGGGGGGAGGGTTGGGAAAATTTTGAGACTTGGTTACAAACATTTCATGCCCCCTCCCTCTTGGACAGTAAAAATTTCATAACTCCCCTTAAATGTCTTTGACTTCAGTCATACTTTTACCCTCACGACTCTGCAACTCGATAACTCAGTGTAACCCCCTCAATTTTACTGACCCTAGCCACAACGCCATAATAAATGAAACTGCTCCAATATTGGGGTGACTCATTGGTTATCACTACCTAAACATAGGGACCAAGGGTTGAATTATGCTATAGCAATGGTGGCATGTCAAAGTAATCTTACTGGATGAACATCAATCAGTATATGAAGTCTTTACTAATATT
The DNA here is from genome assembly GCA_011800005.2 of Stichodactyla mertensii. Taxonomy (NCBI): domain Eukaryota; kingdom Metazoa; phylum Cnidaria; class Anthozoa; order Actiniaria; family Stichodactylidae; genus Stichodactyla; species Stichodactyla mertensii. The sequence goes on along the minus strand of JAAAQI020093334.1, from coordinate 27,290 downwards.
TTGATAAGAATGGGGATTTAATTTCAGGGTTCGCACTGCTCCTGGAATTCCTGGAAAACTCCTTGAATTTCGAAATTTCTTCCAGGGCCCTGGAAAACTCCTGGAAAATTTTAATTTTGACACCAACCCCTGGAAAACTCCTGAAATTTTTTATTAGTATTAGGTTAAACATTAGAAAAGCGAAAGTTGTTGAATTGTTTGACATGAAATTTCAAAGTTTAGGGTTCTGGAATTTTTATATTTATACCCTAGAAAACACCTGGAATTTCATGATCTTCTAGTTGTGTGAACCCTGTAATTTGTATTAGCTATTGCACTGTTGTTCACTCTGAGAGAAAGCTAAGGGATGAGGCACTGCCCTTTTAAAAAGTAATTAGAGCCAAATAGAAGTTTTGCATGACCATGTGACAGCAGCCATGTTGCATCGCAGAATATTAGAATCTCTTTCCCCTAAGGGATTGAATTCTTCCTCATGTAAAATAATGTTTCATGGCTGCCATGCAAAACCTCTATTGGAAACAAAAACAAATGCTTTACAACAAAGTAGAAAGAAAAACAAGAAAACATGCAAAATATCAAAATATTTATTGATAAATGTATACATTTACAACAAAATAATATACAAGCCTGATGAATGCACATGGATTTGATTAATAATGATAATGAAATATACTTCTGAAGCAAATCATTCTTAAATCAACAAACTATAAATAACTTTGCTATTGTGAAGAGGCTCCTACACTGCATTCATATAATGAAGTAGATCTATGGGCGGAAAAATATGATATTTCGCCACTGAGATTGGCTGCATATTTTCTGTTGTTTGATTAGTTCCGAGGGAAAGCCATTTGAAAGCATTAAAGTACCATACATTTCCACCACCTCTAAGACCTGCTTTACATCTTCATAAATATTTTGTTTGACAACTCTTTTAATGACCTCTAACTTTGTATGCAAATTGCCCATTTCAGACCATGTGACATTCTCTTGGGAATTGTTCTTTTATGATGAACATGTTAAAATATTAACATACGAAAGAATCAACTCCCAAGGGTGACATCACGTGGTCTGAAATGGGTAAACAAACAAAGCTAAAGGTCTATTTCTCTAGCTTGTTTTTGTTGCTTTGAGATTGGTGTATTTTCCCATTTATTCATTTATTAAATATCTAATTTTTGCCAATTAGAACTACTACTTCTGATCAAATAATTACAAAAAACACTAAAATTATTAGCTACCTAATTTATGATTGACCAACTATACATTTCGTCAAATTATCTAATTACTAATGATTAATATATGTTGTTTTTGAGAAACCTTTGAAATCCAGTCATTCACCGAGTTATTTGACCAGTGTTGGAAAAAAAAGGATTCTGCTAAGAGTTTAAACATATACTGTATGGGTGAGGACACAAAGAAACATACCTTTGAAACTTCTGTTACATCAATAAGCACTAAGGCTGCATTCATTATGTATGGCTTGGGGGGGGGGGGGGGGGGAAATTCAGGGGAGAATCTGAAAATTTTCTTATCAGTTAAGGGGAATATCAATTTTTTTGGACATTGAGGGGGGATGCAAAATTTTATTAAAGCCTACCCTGGGGGGATATATGATTTTTTTCTTATTACAAAGGGGGATCTTAAAATTTCCCAGTGTATAATACTTTCACCTGCCACCCCCCCCCCCCAGCCATACATAATGAATGCAGCCTAAGGTGACATTCATTTGTTCAACTTTGTAATTAGTTAAAAATAATAAACATTTTAATTTGAAATCATTTTTGGTTGGCTAATCTATGTAAAGTCACAAAATCTTGTTTTTGTTCCGTATCAGGTTTAATGGGAAAAAAGAAACTACAACAACAAAAGGAACCTTGAAACCAAAAAAGTTTTGTAAAATAGGGAAAAGGATTATTTAATTGATGTCACAGCAAAAACATCTTATTCCTTCCTTCCTTATGAATCACTGTGGATATATTTACTACTAAAATATCAAAACAAATATAGATTCTATCAATCCATAAAACAGTTTTTCTAAATAACACATAAATTCTTTCATTATTAAATAGGAAATGGATGAATAACACTGCAATCTACCTGAACCAATTCTACTCTACCACTGAGTAAATGCGGCATTGTTACCATATAATCTCTATGTACATAGTTTTGGTTTGACATTGCCTTGGTATAATCTATATGTACATAGTTTTGGTTTGGCATTGCCTTGGTATAATCTATATGCACATAGTTTTGGTTTGGCATTGCCTTGGTATAATCTATATGTACATAGTTTTGGTTTGGCATTGCCTTGGTTTTACAGCTTAAAGTTATTGGATGTTGGGGGTACAAGGTTGTTATGTGGGCCCAGCAAACCAATTCGCTGCTTTTGTTTTCTCTGTTCTGTCATCTACAATTGAAGGAAAAATAATGTTACTTTAAGTGTAGAGCTTCATTTCATTGAAACTCCTGTGCATACAACAATACATTACAAAAAATCTCTTTATTTAAGTGCTTAGTTGCTCTAGCACATTGGCACGAATTTTTGGGCACTATCACACACAGACACTACCACTACATTAACTCTTTTAAGCATGCAACTCTCAGGTCACATGTTGATTTTTACAGAGGGAGGAAAACTGGAGAACCTGGAGAAAAACCCTTGTAGCAAGGGAGAGAACACATCAAATAAACTCCATTAACAAGGGGCCTCTGCAGGTAGAGATCAAACCAGCGACCCTACCTGTAGGACTCAGTGTGGTGAAAAGCAAACGATGTGACACCACCCACAACTTACCTGTTCTCTGAGTTCAGAGAGTTGTTGTGAGAGAGTTGCCACTAATTTAGCTGTGTTTTCAAGCTTGTCACTCAAATTGCGCATCTCATTCTGTTCTCCCTCCCCTTCGTCAATAGCAAGACTCATGGCCTGCATTCTTGGAAACCAATCTAAGTTCTTCTCCTGAAATTGATACAGAACAATGGACTTTGTGTTTATAGTTAAAGATTTTTTAGTTTGTATCGACAAACATGTATCAGATGGCTTATTCAGCCATCTTTGAGTGTGTGGGTGTAGTTTGTAAGGATTTTATGTTCTGGCACAGATTCAGAGATGATGTAAAGTGGAATCACCCATTAAATTGGAAAATGGCAACCTTTCATTAAGCTATCAAAGGAGTGGGACCAAATGTTTTCTGTGGTCTAGCTAAACCACATGAGCAGCTCCACAAGATCAAAGGTTTGAGTCCTGTCAGGAAGTTACTTAGATTTTTTTATCTGAGATGTTAAATAAATTCAGAAAGATATTGTTACTTCTTGTCTCACCCACCCCTCACTAGCATCTCCCTGGGGTAGGACCATCTCAAATACCTTAATCATCTGAGCAACATAGCTTTCTGGTCCAGTAAATTCTGTAGGATCTTTGACCTTGAGGAGAACAATGAAGAACAGGTAGTGCCACATGTTGTGTTGATGTTTGATGTGTTCTTCAAATGACACTGATTTGTTATCAAAGGCTGACCGGTCAAGACCTACAAGGAACAAAAAGAAAATGATTTAAAAAAAAAAAGAAAAAAGAAAAAAGAAAAGAAAAGAAAAATAGATCTAGATTGTACAGTTTCAGAAAATAGTAAGAATTTTTTAATGAGCACAAAATGACATGGGAAATTCATAGCTGTACTTACCACAAATAAAACAAGTATTTTTCAGGATTTCATCCTTGTTTTGTTTCTCACTTCTCAAGTCGGCAAATGTATCAATGATGACACCAAAGATGAGATTGAGAACAATAATAATCACCACAAAGAAGAAGAGTAGATCATAGATCACACGCCCTACAAACATCTTTTCCTGTTTGGGATTAACAAAACCACAATGGTAAATAATGTGGTTACAAATAGATTCTATTCAGACCACATGATCTTTCCTCTTATCTTAGCATTTTACATGCTGTTGAGATCTGTGGTGTTTGAAACTATGTACCTTGCTTGAAGGTCTTCTAAGTACATCACCAATACCACCTCCATTTCGTAGACCCTGGTTGAGTGTTGTCACGATACACATGATGAGAGTGTCACAGGCTCTTTCCTTGACAGAACCTGAGCTATCATCATCACCTTTGTTTGTCACTGAATCAGACACTTCTTCAAGTCTTTTAGCCATGGAATATGAGTCACAGGTCTTACTGCCAGCTGGACAGAACTTATCTCCTAAGGAAATGAGTCAGAGAATTTGTAAATATGATGAGGAAAATAGTATGATAATGATAAATGATAATGATGACAATACATGATGATGATACATGATGATGATGATGATGATACATGATGATGATAATACATGATGATGATGATACATGATGATGATGAAAATGATGGTACATGAAAATGATGGTACATGATGATGATGATGATACATGATGATGATGATGATACATGATGATGGTGATAATGATACATGATGATGACACATGATGATGATGATACATGATGATGATGATAATACATGATGATAATACATGATGATGATACATGATGATGATACATGATGATGATGATGATACATGATGATGATACATGATGATGATGATACATGATGATGATGATGATGATACATGATGATGATGATACATGATGATGATGATACATGATGATGATGATACATGATGATGATGATGATACATGATGATGATGATGATACATGATGATGATGATGATGATACATGATGATGATGATGATACATGATGATGATGATGATACATGATGATACATGATGATGATGATGATACATGATGATGATACATGATGATGATGATACATGATGATGATGATACATGATGATGATGATGATACATGATGATGATACATGATGATACATGATGATGATACATGATGATGATGCACGATGATGATGCACGATGTTGATGATACATGATGCTGATCTATGATGGTGTATGATAACAATACATGATTAAGATGATGACAGATCATGTCATGATGATACATGATGATGATGGTGATGATACATGATGATCTATGATGATGAAACATGATGATACATGATGATGATACATGATGATGATACATGATGATGATGGTGATGATACATGATGATCTATGATGATGATGCATAACAATACATGATTAAGATGATGATGATAGATCACGTATGATGATGCCTGATAGTGATGATGATACATGATGATGAAGCTATAAAATTAGCTATCAATCACCTATTGCAGGAAGTGACGGTGGAGGGTCTGTCTCAACCAGGAAATCATCCTTGAGAAACAGGAAAGCCACAAGAGAGAACATGTACACCAGGATGAGAGCAAGAATTGCCGTTAAGATAATAGACCGACCATTACGAGTAACACTACGGATGACATTGAGGAGTGTTTCTTCACGAAATATCACATCTAATAACTGCAATAACAAAAAAGTATAACTTATTAGCTAGTAACTTGATTCTTACTACAGACATACCGAACCCGTACAGTGACAGTGCCGTGTGTTGTGCTGTTTCATAGCCCAACAAAAACTACTCTATTTCACAGCGTACTATGTACGTGCTGTAAGCTAGTGTCATACTCGTACCTTTCGCACTTATAAGAAAAACGTGTTTTAGAAACGTCTCTTTTCTTTTCGGTTAAATAAAGAGAAATACGTTGGTACTTACGAGTACAGAGTAAAAGAAGGCATGTACACTGAGTCCCAGGATCCCAAAACCAAAGTACGTTAAATGTAGGACAAGTTCCTTGTCTGTGAGCATTCGACGCAGACCGTACTGGAATGTACCATGATTACCCACAAAACTAACCACGGAGATTGCTTTGTTTATTACCTACAGCGACATACAAAATTATTTTGGACTGACGACAAGTTCACAAATCTGGCAATTTTAGCAATAAATAAAATAATAAATAAATAAATCTCGTGTCTAGTCGTTCTAGCGCTTTTGCACGAATTTTAATTCTTAAAAGAGCAATATCACTCACACACACACACACACACTACCACTACATTAACTGTTTTAAGTATACAATTCTCAGCTCACATGTTGATTTTTATGAAGGGAGGAAAACCGGAGAACCCGGAGAAAAACTCTCGTGGAAAGAGAGAGATCAACACATCTAACAAACTCTACTCGCATGCGGCATCCGCAGGTCTCGAACCAGCGACCCAATCCGTTGGACTCACAGCGGTGAGAGGCGAACGTTTCACCACAATGAAGAATAAAACAAGATAAAAAACGAGCGTAACAATATACTCACATTTGCTACACCTAGTATATACAGTGTAGGCTCCAAGCCCACGGAAAATATGAGTCTAATGATAGTGGAGCCGACGAACGTCCTGATCCCAGAGGGACGGGGAAATGTGATAATGATAGCAAAGGACACTAGCATGGCCAGCCATACTAGAGCAGAGAGACGAGAGTCCAGCTCTGAAATACAAGAACATTATGTTTATAGTATATTACTAGTACCTTTAGCGGTACACGCTTTCTAATGGCTTTCACATGGGGTTTATTCAGGAATTTTTCCATATGAAGTGGAAACATACTCTTTCTTGCTAAACAGTCCCTCCTCTATTGATAACCATTTCGCGCCCTCGTCTCTGGCACGGAGATAATGCACTGGAAGAAGTTTTCTGGGACTCTTACACAACTTCAATACATGAAGCCACTTTCCAAAGTAGAAAGAGGACTGTTCCTTCCGCTAACCTTCCCCTGGAAACACCCTGTTAAAATGCTAGCACCATTGTCTTAAGCTCCGGAATATTTTCTATTTGAAGGGGAATAGAGCGCACGTTTCGTGGACTTTATCCCCATTCCAAACCTCTCCTAGAACACCCAATGGCATTACAGAACATCTTGATATTGATAAGTTACGTGGGGTTACGTTACATACCTCCTGGACCGTCCGAGAATGGGTAGAAAAATCCCACAAGAAGATTAATAAGCACAGCAAGATTAATGGATATATGCTGCCATAGGCTTAAACGACTGCTTAACCCGAAGAGAAGCCGATGCTCTGAAACAAATCGAAAATGAATTATTGATTTTTTGACGTCTTTCAGGCCATCCTTTCACCTCCAGAAGTTTTGAAATGGGAAAACTCGAGGTTATGCTACTTTTTCTGCCCGACCAACAGGATTTCAATTCACTATTTTTCCCCTCATACCCCAAGAATTCCAATTAATTCTCATTATTATCCCCAGAATGTTCTGAAATCCTTAACCAGGGAATACCCTCAATTTTATACAATGGACCAATGTGATACAAGTGCGTCAACCGCGAGTAACCGCGCACTAATCCAGACCCTGCGAGTTCTGATATAAAATTTACCTCTCAATTTCTTCTGCCATTCCATCTCCTGGTACAGATCCTCTGTCCTGTCAAAAAAGTCAGACACCTGTTGAAAAAAGAACACAACATTGTAACAGACCGATAGACCCTCCGGTTAGATAGAGCGGATTTCGAATGAACGTGAAAAGTTCGCGGCATGGTCGGTTGGTGCCGTAAGCGTGCCTTGCTACGACCTTGATGTTTTCCAGAATTTTGACGTACCTTGCCGTACCTTTGACCATGTCACGACCGTGTTCGTGCCGCGAGCTTTTCACAGTCATACTAAATCTGCTGTAGCTCTAAGTTCATTGATAGTAAACTTGCCTTGCTATTCTGGTCGTCCCTCTCGCATGTAGTATACACCGTTGTCTTGCTCTCTTCAGTTAAAAATTCACAGATTTGTGGTACAGGGAATACTATTTGTTCCATGATGCGATCTTGACGAACAACCTAACGGAAACACCAAGATTTTTTTGAGTCAAGTACGACGCACTGACCCAATGCATTTACCGGCTGCAAGGTGAGCGCCACACCAACAGCCTCTTCCACAGCCATTTTTAGAGGCTCTACGCTTCTACAGTTAAGATAGCTTCATACTTCGAAGCCTTTGTCATTCATGTGCCAACTGGAGATCAATTGGCTGGTGAAACCAAGCAATTTATGGAAAGCTTTTATGAAAATGGTCGGCATACTTTAAAATACTGTAAGCACAAAGTATCCCGAAGTATCGAATTATCCCCTACCTCGATCTGAGCCGTGTTCTTGGCGTAATACTCTAAGGCACTGTCTCCAGGAAATTCCTCCACGTCAGAGTCTGAAGGAGTGCCAACTTTCAGCAGTGACGCGAGTTCTTTGTTTTGTTGAGAGAGCTAGGCAGTGAAAAAATAGGAATATAACTAAGTATTAGGAATATATAGTAAGTGTTAGCTTCACAGGGTAACACTTATTTTTTCGTTTCTTCAAGCAACCTTTTCCCGCCTTTTTTCTCATGTCGTAGACGTGTACATGCGCAACATCACGCGCCAACGTATGTAATGTCACGATGTGATCACGTGGTGCAAACCTCTTTGAAACCTTGTAGCCTGTTCGGGTGTCATTCGGGTTTCGCTCGGTCTACTATAGAGACACGTTTTACTAGGATTCAGGTTATATTAATAGGCTTCGTATCGTACTTACTAGAGTAGCCAGGATGTATATGTTGTGTCCGACGTCTCGTGGAGATGTATCAGATTCTTCCTCGTCGATCATGTCTTCCTGGTGATAGGCCTGTTTGCACACATCAACCTAACAGACAGACAGACAGACAGACAGACGTGAGGTTTTTGAGGGGGTGGGGTGGGGGGTAAGTGTGGCTTGGGTTGTGGCACGCATTTGCCTCTCATGCACAAAAACCGGTACTAGTATTCAATCACCCTTCACATAGACTAATCAGCTCACGTACCAGTTGTTTGGGCGTCATGTTGTAAAGTATTCGCTCAGAGTTCTCGCTGTCATGTCTACTCTCCATCACTGCTAATAACGTCTTGGATGCTGTGTTCTGCGAAAAAACACCAATGGTCTTAGTTTAACAGAATTGATTTTAACCAGACGAACAATGAGATGAGATGTAGATGAGTCATGCAGTTACCTTGAGCTCCAGAACAAGATCCATTCTTTGTTTGCCCAGTGGATTGATATCGTTAAGGACAAGAGCGATGACGATATCGATACCGTTAGACTCGTGAAGCGCGATGGCATTCTACGACCATTATATGCAAAATAAATGAAACACAGTCTATCAAACTAGGTCTACTGGGACCATATTCCTGGTGGGTATGTGACGTCACGGCCGCCATGTTCAATGAATTTTCTTTTGTCACATCCTCCAAAATGGCGGCTGCGTCTGGTCACTTCTTTCTCTTGGGAATAATTATAGCCCTAAAAACGAAAGGCTTTCCACAGCTTTTGACAATAATAACTAGTCTATATTAATTTTTTTTTTGTTCTCTGTTTATAAAATACGAAGAAAACATAGTCTGTATAGTCCTTAACTCATAATGCTTGGAGGCGTTTGCCAGATTAACGAATTCACTTTTATTAGGAAGACAACTTTTCACCACAGGTAGACCAACTTACAAGTAACAACCCCCCTCCCTTCCCCTCTTACCTGATTTTCGTGACATGGTCCTTGACAATATTCTGTAAGACTCTCTAAACACTGGTTAATCAAACCGACATTATTCTCATTGATGTACAATCCTAATAACCCAAGACCACCGGACGTGCTACCACATATGCAGTCCAGGAACTGAAGCGTCTCGTGTACCAGGTTATAGTTAGTCTTGTTGTCTTGACGACGGATGTAGTTCTGTAGACCCAATTACAAAGATCAATACTCAAGAAAGTAAGAGTGATACCTCGGTAAACAAGAAAAGGAGGTTGCAATATAGCTTTGGTACTGTTACCGGGTAAAAACTGAAACTTACGCAAAGATAGCCAGAGAAAGGTCTGGACGTTGTTATTTTTCACTTCGTATGAGCAAATGTATTTCTATCATCTTGTAGTGAGGTTAATAATCCCGTTGTATTGGGAAAAAACCCTGTCGCTGAAATTGTGAACTCCAGAGAGAACTGTGAAGTAGGCTGCCTTGTGCTTCACAGGGAAGCGGCGAGTACAGCGCAAAAATGACACTAAAATGGCTTCCATATTGCAGCATCATGATTGGATAATTTGATGGGGTTTTTTTTATTATCACAAACAGGAAACTAAGAAAGCGTTCATGCAATACAGTACTGTACTGACCTGTAGATCTCTGTTATGGTTTTCACAGAGTAGCTGTAAGAATCGTAAGATGGGTTTCATGACGAGCACTTCGGGTGACATGACTTTAGAGTCTGCTTTAGCTGAGCCTCCGCCTGGGAACCCGTGAAGTTCTGGACCAAAAGCACTTCCTGGTAAGAACCTAAATCAATAAATACACCTGCTGTTAGCAAACTTTATCTGGACGGACGTGCTGTGCTATGGTTTTCGGGGTGGATTTTATTTAGATATGTAAAAACAAGACTTGGTCACCTTCTTATTTAGAATATCGGATTAACCAATCGCAGTCCTAGAGATTACTATTTATCCAATTAGATTGCTTGAACGTGGTAGCAATGCGCAATGCGTTTCTTACAGGGATATGAAATCAACCCCATATTTTCGTGTCAGAGAATTTTCGTTGGATAAAGCAGTCGTCTTGCTTGCTGCGACTTTATTTGCTTGAGTCACTGTTGTGACGTTGTGCTGCATTCCACAAGGAACAATTTCTAAGCTCCCTACCTGGGGTGCGAGTCTGCGTCTGCATCTGGTTCTCGGCTTCTCCTCACGGCTGCGTAAGCTTTACCCGTGTGCGATGCTGCATCTACCAACTGCTCGCGAATTTCTTCACTAATTCCAGTCAAGGAAGCTAGGATACAATTTAGAATATGATTGTACACTATTAGTGATCATGTTTCATCATTATCATCAGGGTGATGGTGATGTGTCATCGTCATCACCATCACAAAGCATTTCTGTCTTATCTATATATTTTAAACTTCATTTACCCGTAGATAAGGTGTCTCTTCTACCCCCGACTATTGTCCCTCTTCTCATATCTTCCAGTTTAGAGTCTTTCTCGGTCTTCTTGGTGGCAGACTGTGTACTTTCAGATGTCTGGACTGTTATGTTTGCCTTGATTTCGGACTCTGCTTCAGTCATTTTGTCCATTAGGTACTTGAAGAATGCTTCACAATTCTTGTCAGTCATGAATCGATGTAATAGGGATTTCTGTTGAATTACAGAATCATCATGTATTGTCATTATCATCATGTATCATCATCAGGTATAATAATGTATCATGTATCATCATCACCATGCATCATCATCATGTATCATCATGGATCATCATCATGTATCATGATGTATCATCATCATGTATCATGATGTATCATCATCATCACCATGCATCATCACCATGCATCATCATCATGTATCATCATCATGGATCATCATGGATCATCATCATGTATCATGTATCATCATCATGGATCATCATCATTGTTCCCCACCAACTACAATCAATCCCTCACACTTGTACCATCTACTGCAGCCACTACATACCTGGATAACAGGATTCCCTCCCTCGAGTAGAGCGATAGCTACTTCCATGACTTCCTGGAATATCCTGTGGTTTGGTGAGGCAATAATCAGGTCAACAATCAGGTCCGACAGACCACATGAATCTAGGTGACACTGCATCTCGAACAGCGTGACACTTGCACGTGACAGGTAGGTAGCGCCAGGTCCTGTCACGGCAGAGCCGTAAGGTTGGACAGTACTCTTTTTGGCCAGTTTGTCTTTTGCTTTCTTCTTCTGGTCACGTGACATGGAGTAATTGGCTCCATAGTAACGCTTGAGTAGCGAGACTCTCAATGCTTCTCCCTATGAGAGAAAATACGATTCTGTAAATTGGATGGTTCTCGTGGAGGACGTGAAAAAGTGGTCATTCGTGGTACTATACGCTTACTTTCTCGCCAAAATCCGTGTCCCTTGCCATCATAGCCCTGAGTGTTTGAAGGACGCGAATACACAACGCTTCTCCGTTCACATCTTGTAATAACTGCTTTGTGTGCCGTACCAGCCTGTAAACAATAACGGTTTAATGTGAAGTCGAAAAACCATGACGATAATGCATCATTATACGTGGTAATGATTATACATGATGACGATGATGATGATGATACATGATGGTGATGATGATGATGATACATGATGATGATGATACATGATACGTGATGATGCTACATGATGGTTGGATTTACCTGGACACAAAGCCACCACCACCTGCCTTTTGTCTGGCTTCTGAATGTCCAGGAAACATCAGTTCGGGTCTGTAGAGTACATCAACTAACAGAGATGACTCCGCTTGGATCAGAGGACGAAGTTGATCCTCGAGTAATGACACGATGTCCTATGAAGATAAACACATAGCCGATGATGGAAAGCTCGTTGAAATACAAATTCATGCGCTTACAAATCCATGACTTCCGTTGAATCAACCATTAAAGATATAAAACAGACATAAGGACTCGTAGCTCAACTGTACTCTTACCTGTAATCCCTCTATAATACTCCTGTAGTCACGTGATAGGTGCATGGTCGATTCGCGCCGTACTTTTCCATGGCTCAACCAATGACGCGTGTGCTTCATTACGAGCTGTGAACGAGTGAATAAAGCCAGGATCTGCGTCTCTAGGTCACCGGGTATAGCGATGCCACGATTCTTGGCTAGTAACAGGATAAAATAAATAGTTTCATTTTGAACTTGCAGCGCATTTATAATAGAACTTTGGCCTATGAATTAGATACCTATATCAGAGAGAGCCTTGATGCAAGCCTCCACGTGGTATTTCTGCGAACCTGACAACCAAGAACACTGGGACACTCTGAATGCACCTCGAAGCAACTTGACAAACACAGGCTGGCGAGACTGGGAAAGCCATAGGAGATGATAGTAAATAAGGGAGAATATAGGCAGATAGGTATGGTTATGTCAAGTGTATGATGTATGTAATACCTTGATTGTAGTGCTCGCATCAGAGAAAGGCGAGTTGAAGAAGAATGTGATAAGATTCATGATGGTCTCAGTGACGTATTTCTCTAGCATGAGGTCAACGTGAAATCTGTCCACGGTATTGCACACCTGTGTAACCAATCAGATAACAGATCAGTTTACTACAAATAACAATCCTTTACGCTGTCTTATAGCAAGTCATGGGTAATAATGTACTTTGATGACATTCAAAGCCTCAAGACACTGTCATGGCGTTGTTGCATGAAGACTTGTGAGCTTACCCTGGCCATGTCAACGAGAAAGTCTTCAAATAACGTCCATATGTGATTGCTGGTGTAGATCTCTTTCATCTCCACTTCTGTGTCTACGTAACAGTGGTTCAGAAAATTTACGTACGCGTTTTTCACCTAAAACAACCAGAAAACCCACCTTGAAAAACTCTACAGCAACGTAATGACTGAGCTATTGTTATTTCAGAGCTGTGGTTTGGTGTGGTGTATTCCCGCGAGGAGGGGGTGAGATGGGGTGTGTGCAAATTAAGAAGCAACGGTACAGTGCGGTGTTATAAGGTGATGTAAGGTGTAAATGAGGCACGATGTGGTGTGTTGACGTAAGTCATGGTAAGGCATCTCTACAAGAATCAGGCGAATATCCAGGAGCGGATCAAGGAGTTCTTCCAGGGAAGGGTGCAGCCGTTGTATTCTTTCAGGGGGTATACGCCCTCTCCCTAAATCCACCACTGACTTAAAGTAAAGAAACTTACTTCAGACTTGAGGCTTTTTATCTTAAAATCTTTATAACGAAAAAGGAGGGATTGGTTTTCCCCACCCTGGTACCAACTCCGCCCTACCGGGCTTGACTTCGACTTTCTTCCATTGGAAGACCAAGTTTTTTTCCATTGGACCACGGATTCAGCATAATAATGGCTTTGAAAACAATGCTTCTGTATGGACTAGATTATTTTCTCTTCAACGTCATCGCGGATAGCAGATAATGCAAGGGTTTAGCAGTGAAACGGTCTGGGGGCCAGCTATACTCTCCCCTGATGCCTGCGGGCTAGAACTCTTTGTGGGCGATTCCACCGCGGTACCAGAAGGACAGAAGGGTACTTAATCGCGCGTCAGGTCTGAGGAGTCCATACTGTGCCTCAGCTCTACGGATGTCTCGGGGGGTATGGCGGTGCCATTATATTTTGGAATTAATAAGGACTTTTCGCTCAATCGATGTATACGAGTCTGAGGTTTGAGCCCTGCTATGTATGGATAGAATTTTTCTTTTTTTTTTAGGCTCGTTTTGTAATTTTTAAAAGAATTCTTCGATTCTTCTAAACACAGAATACAGGAATGCATTATTGGATTATTTACCTCTGATATACAATCTTGGTGCGTGACAACCCTGACGATATCATCTAGAGGCAGCAGACTGTGGCATTTGATCTCCGTGTACACGTTCTTGCCTTCAGTACAACACGCCAGCAGCTGGACCAGGTTGATGTGGTAGAGCAGTGAACCCGCTTCGTCTAGTCGTTCTCGTTCTGATTGCATCATCTCAATCAGGTTATTGAAAGCCTGGGTTTCGCTGTAGAACACCAGTACATCTTCACCTACATTAACCAACTGAAAAGCACACAAAAACGTGATGTTACTGTATGACAATTTACTTGAAACATGAACTAAATTATAAATGTAATTTTATATGTTGGTAACTCAAGGAGCAAACAACAAGTGAAAGCCTTCCCACAAGAGGTAAGAATTGTCCACTTCCAAGACATTGGACACCAGATTTAGCAAAAGACAACGCGACCTCAAGGGTACAGCTGCGCATGAAAAAGAACGCCTTCGCGTCATCGTCTTCTAGATTCACGTTCTCATCTGGAGGTGAAAAAGCTAAAAATGACGTTCCGTTGAGGACATGAACCGAGAAGAGGAAGACGCTTGCGTAAAAAAGGAATACGCTCGCGCCGTGCTCTTGAGGCTGCGTCGTTTTGCTAAATCTGTCTGTTGTTCTCTTACGAGAAAGGCACATGCGGTTAATTACAAGGTGTGGTTAACAGGATATGACCCCTTGCAAGGGTTGGTCCCTTAAAACGCAAATATCGGATAATAAAATGGTATACACTGCTTTCTTGCCATTCAAAAAGGTTTTCGTTTTGGCTCATTTGCATCAAATTTAAGGGGCACAAAAGTTATGTGCAGTGAAGGGTAACAAGTTATTTTATTTATACAAAGCAAAATGCCTCTCAAAGTCGAGAGAATACTGAGTGAACCAGTGAATAGTAAAATACCTCAGCCATGACAATGTCTTGTGTTTTTCGTATCGACTGTCCTTCAGCCTTGACAAGAGTCTGCAGTAATTTCAAGTATTCAACATGTCTGCCGCGTGTCTCGATACAGTGCACGATGTGCTGTACGACTCGTTCTGTTACTTCGTAGCACAGAGCTGAGTTATCCATGAAAATGTGACGTAAAGTTTGGGCCTCATGTAGCTGTAACAGTAAGGAACAAAACGTGAATATTCGCGCGACTAACGATGCTTCAACATCAAGATGTTTTTGATGAAATTGCATGCATTTCAGTGCGCACTTGTCGTGGGTCATTCGCCGATTAAAGGAAGGCTATTCCAGAGTGCAAACGAAGGTGCAGATGACTAGAGAATCAAAATCAAATGCGCAGTAGCCATTTTTATTGAAGTTGTATTAGTCTTCTAATGTTTTACTCACCCCCGGTGTAAGAAAGAGATCCAAGTGTTTGTGTAGTAACGATTGATTCTGTTGGTTCCCCAGACAGAAGTTTTGCAGGAACTCGTGCGCGAGAACCATAATCTCTTCCATTCGAATATCTTCGTTCTGAAGAAACATTACACAGGAATAACTAAACTATGAGATCTGGCAGTAATGGCTTTGAATCTACACAAGTGCAAAAGATCGAAGATTCTTTCTGACACTTTCCCTCAACGACCCTCAAGTCGAACATGCAATCGAGACTTTGTGGTACAAAAGGCTTTGTCGCTTGAATGCACTTTATTTGACAAGTAAATAGATTTTTCTCTTGTCAAAATTTTACCTTTGCATAAGGGATCTGCAGTAATTCTAGGACTACAGTATGCGCACCCATATTGCGCAGTAGCCTCTGCTCGTGTTTCCGGTTTTTCTTGGAGTCATCGGGTCCATAGGATATACAGAGTTTACTAAGACGCTGCAGGATCTATGAAACAAGAAAAATATATTGAAAATGAAACCATCTTGCGCACTATTGAAGTCATTTTTCATTACGATTCACAGTTCGTATTTAGTCTCGTAAAATATTCAAGGTTGGTAACGCAACCCTGAGACAGGTTTTTAATAGCATCGGTTTTCCTCATTTCTAAGTTATGTTTAGGTTATTAACGTGCCCACTGACATTTCATTTGGCATTTTCCCTTCACACACGTGTTCTTCGGTCTACAACTCTATCTGCGTATGTGCAAAACAAGTGAATACTAACATTGCAATCATCCAAAACAACCAGTTTTATTCAGTTATACATGTACTTACAGCTTCGACTTTCTTGTAATTCTTAAGAGTCATAGATTCGGAGTGTTCCACTTCAAGTTCAAGTGAACTGTCACTTGGGATTCTTCGCCGGAATGCCTGGAAAATGGCATGAAAAGGATTTGAACGATAGCAACTGAACAAACTTAGAAAAGACAGAGTTATAGAAGCAATCTCAGGCTTAATGCATATGAAAATGGTATGTGAAAGATGGGACAGAGGAAGCCATTTCAATGCAAGTGGATGGCTGGGGAAAACCATTCTAATGCTTTATAAAAAGAAAAATGTAAAATCTGTGTTTGAAAATTGACATTTCTTGATTATCTAATAGCAATTGTTACAACAGCTGAGCTAACAACTACTTGCGCAAAGCAATGCTGGTCATAACCTGCGTCCCTCACTCTGTTTTGAAAATCATTTCTCGCGTGGTTTTTAGATAATTCACAGATGGAATATCTCTCTGCTTAATAGTTTTGCACTTTTTTTAGACTCAAAATGTGTTGGCTTCAATTGTCAATAGTTTTCAGCGGGTAGAAAAAAGTGCTTGAACATATAGCCGGCCATGGAAAATCACAACGGAATATGATTGGTTGGAAAAAATTAATGCCACTCGGCTGGCATCCAGCCTCAGAATTTTATTTTCATTTTTTTCTTACCTCGTCAGAATCGCTGTCTTCTCGTCCATTTTTATCACTATCTTGTTTTGCTGCGTCCTTCATCATACCCTCATCTGCGGCATCTTTTTTCTTGTCCTTTTTTTTCTTGTCCTTCCCTGGTGAAGCTGAAACAGAGTCCTTTTTACTCTTGTAAACCCACAGCTCAGATTTCTCAACCAGCAGTCGTAGTTCATCTAAATCTGTCTTTATCTGTTTGTAATTTTCAACATCACTATTGGATACCAAAAGCTGAACCTGTTAAAAACAATACATAATCAGGATACCTGCGGTGACGAAAGCGAGTAGGAATGGCGCCAACTCGACTCCAGGCCCCAAATAAGTGCTTTCGTTAGACTGGCTTCTTTGAGCCGGAATTCCTTTTGGTCGCTGCTTAGGCAAAAAACCGCAGCTGGTTTTTCTACTTCCGCTTTCACTTTTGCAGTGATTCAGTTATGCTAACCAATCAAAAACAAGGGTTTTACGTTTGCGCATGGTTCTTGATTGCTTGCCGCTGACCAAAAGGATCGTAGCCTCTGGAGACTGAGAAGGGACTGAGAGTAAACGAAGGAAACAAAAAGACGTAAAGAATAACCTGTTTGAATGCTTGTAAGACTTCTTGTCTTTGACTAAAATGTCTCATCAGCAACTGCAACGCCCCTGTGACTAGAGGGGGGTAGTCATGCATGCAGAGATACAGCAGAACTCTAAGGAAGGTGCGTCCCCCCTGACCATCAAGGTCAAGGTCAATCTCAGATGAACCACTAAAAGAACCAAATCAAATCAAGTTGATGTGAATAGAATGACAAAACTAGAAAAGATAATAAATGTAAATAGAATGTGGAACAAGCAAGCTAGTCGGAGCTGCATAGTCTAGAATCCTTTGTCATGCAACTTACATCAAGGCCCGTTTACACGGGCGATTTTTTCTGCGATAAGCACTGCGCTTTTCGTTGCGATTCTAGCTGCGATGCAAAATCGCGCGTCGTAAACTATCGGCGATTGTAAGACGATTTTCTAAATTCACGTCGCCGATGAATCACCGTTGTTTTGAACATGTTCGAATTTAAAGTGATTTTGCGTCGATTCACACTCAAATCGTCACTCATGAATCGCAGAAAAAATCGCCCATGTAAACGGGCCTTTTAAGTTCAAAAACGCTCTTAGCTGATCTTAAGTACAAGTCTACTTACAGGGAACCACCAAAGATAGCTTCTGCTTGTGCGCTAATGTTTTCTAAATCAATCCCTTTAAAAACATACAGACACCAGTTATAATAACCAAGGGTAGAAGGAAGACGTGTTAAATAAAAGATCCAACTTTTCTGAGTTTTATTTTGACAATTAGTAAGATTTAAATAAAGTATAAGGAAAAATTTCCTTGTTTACTCCTTTTTGTATTTTTTTGTATTTTCAGTGTTTACCAGCAAGGACAGCGTTAGTATTCAAGTTATCAGCATTTAAGTTTCTCTTTTTAATTAGTTTATTTGACATCTCTTCGCTGCTTATTCATTTATAAATTTTATCTTTTATCCATTTAGCCGCATTATTTAAGCAAAGTTACTACACAAGTCATGGAATTTAGCTGTGGTGACCTTCAACGATCATGAATGAATTTTATAAAGCATTCTTCTCTATCTTAACTGATAACATCAAGTTAATAACGATTAATAATATCAATCACACACAATAAGTAATAAATAAGTAATGAAAGGTTTATTTAGATTGCTTAAAAGTCATACATTTTGAAAGCATTTTTCCAGTAGTAGGTTTTAAAGCTAATGTACAATGCCAAAGAGGGATTGAGGAAGAACCCCCTTCGATACAGGTATAGTCTGTCTTAAGCAAACCATTAAGTACATAATGCAGACTAATTTTATGCACTAATTTTAAAGACTTTTACAAAACGTTTAAGTTTTTAGTGAGTTACATGACTTCACGTACAAGTATGTGGTGCTAGGAAGTGTGGTACGCCTGCCTCATCGATTTTACATCGTTTTTTCTTTCCTGGAATAGAGTTCATCGTTAGTTGGATCAAAGTCAAGTTTAAATGTTATCGATATAATCTGATAATAACCCCACACAGGGAAGGCTGTTTAAGTTTTGGTTTAGAGTTAGGTTTAATAGGCTGTGTAAAACTGAGGTTTTAAGTTTTTAACAATACCAGTATAACAAATGTTGTGGCGGGTGGGTCGGGTTAAGTGCAGGGTAAGCAAGTAGGAAGATTTCAACTCAATGGAGTACAGAGTGGTTAGACACATAGATAGGTGAGAATTACTATTGGTAAATACTTAGACTGGAAAATGGCTAGGTAACTTTGTTTGCGTGTATTGGTTAGGTATTGGTTAGGAGTTTGGATGGAACTTCCAAGTAGGAAGGGTATGTTGTGGGTATGTTGCTGGGTAAGGTAGATGTATAGGTAGGTAGGATGGTTGTTTGAAGGTACACAACTTTGCTAATGGTTTTAACAGAAAACAGCACTTAAGGCTTCAAGTAAAGCAGATCTTCTCCTTACCAGTATCGCCATCTACTTCACCCAGGTTAGCATTACTCTCATCAAAATCTTTCTTGAATATCGTCAACAGACTTGAAATCCGGTAATCAAGTCTGACATTCATTATAAACTCCAGGATCTCAATCACTTTCAGCTTAGTTTCCATGACAACATGGTCGGTTTCTCCTTCCACTTTGGGCCCTGAATCAGCCTGCTGAATAAGCCCCCATGGATCAAGGCTCCCTCCAAATGCGACCCTTGTCATGGCGGCTCCCAGGCTGTGGATGCTCTTGGTCACGTCCATTTTGTTGGCATTTTCTGAAAGTAAAAGAAAAAATGAAACGATTTAGGAAAAAATGAGAGATTTTTCAATTCTGAAAACAATAAGCAAAAGTTGCAAGAGCAGATTTCCACTAACAGCTGTGAAAAACTTGCCGTACCACGACCGTGACGGCGTCGTGGCCGAGTTTTCTGATTGGACGAAAATTAATTTCGCGTGTTGTGATTGGTTCAACAAATGTTATCAGTTCCGTACCACGACGTAACCGTGTGGCGTAGTTTTTACAGTCACACGAAAACTGATCTAACGATGAACGTCAGCGGTACAGCCAAAATGAATACGATAACTTTCAGCTAGAAATTAATGAACTTCTTTCTCATTTCTCATTTTAATCCATGGAGTTCTTTAAATATAAAATTTGCTTCTCAATGTTATAGAATCTGCGTTTTTTCTGTTGTGTGGGCTGTCAGGTTTGGATGCGCACGCAAGCTAGAGAAAACGGTCTTTTCTTTTCGATCAAACACTAGTACGTATTAGCACTAACCGTCACTCTTCATGGAAGAGCTTTGTATTCGCGCAAATCCTCGCTGTTCGCAGTCCAAGATAGACAAGAGGGTCTGAGTGAGTCTGAGCAGATCACTGAATCCATAAAAACCAAAGTAGATAAGATTCCTGGCAATCTGTACCACCTGGAACCATATTAAACACTTTTGGTTAGTCTACATTTACCAGTCTATATATAGCAGTCTGTATCTCATGTGAAAGCTGGATCCTTCATTTAATAAAAGCAAAGCGCTGCCATTCATTCACTGATTTTTTGTTCGTTCCATCTAGCGTTGAACTACTCCTTCAACGGTTCTTTATTCGTCTGTCAGCTTGTCCATTCATTCGTGCATTCCAAAGTTCCTTCCTTCGTCTATACGTGCATTCGGACGTTAGTTCGTTAGTTTACACGCGCATCCAGACGTTAGTTTGTTCGTTCATCGGCGCATTCGGATGTTAGCCCGTTCGTTTATACGCGCATTCGGACGTTAGTTCATTCGTTCGTTCATTGGCGCATTCGGACGTTCGTTTGTTTATTCGCGCATTCGAACAGCATTTAGACGTTCTTACTCTCATTCATTTTTTCCTCCATCCTCTCATTTGTTATCATATTCACGCACTTTACGGAAGTCAATAACAAGTAACACCAGATTCTACTAACCTCAAAGGTAAGTTTATTTTGTTCTTTGTCATGGAAGGCGAATACGTTACTGCTGATGTTGTGTAAGTAGTTCTCAACGAAATGTATCACACCCTCGAATCTCTTCCTGATTTCTTCCCGTTCCTCCCCCACTGCTTCGTGCTGGTCGTACCTAATAAACAAGATAAACCTACTGTTAAATCCTGCGACACAGACCTCGTGTTGGCATTTGCATTGCTGAAGGTCCGTTTACACTAGGAATTTTGTCCCGCGCCTTGAGCGACGATTTCAATGGCGAATTTATCGCAACCCAAATCACGCGTGTTTGCACTAAATTTCGACCATGTTCGAATTGGTGGCGACTTGTTGCGCGATCTGTCGTCTAAAGCTAAAGCAGCTAAAGTAGCGCGACAAAATTGCTAGTGTAAACGGGCCTTGGGACTTCCTTGAGATTATTCCATTCAGATAATGGGTGAAGCGGAATAATCGACTGACTTCGCATCGACGACGCGACCTCCAGGACATGCGCATGATAAAGAACGCGCTCGCGCCGTCATCTTGCGGTCGCTTCGTCGCTGCTAAATGAGTCTAATACAAAGCAGGAGTGACTTACACATCAATGGTCATCTCAGTGGGTATCTCAGTCCATAATCGCGCATATTTGACAGGAGTCACTGTCTCCTGTGGGTCACGATCGATATGCATGTGTAGCATTAACCTACAGAAAGCTGCTCTCAGATCACACGTAAACTCCTTGTCCGCCATACACCTACATAAATTAAAATAATATAAATAGAGTTGGACGTCGGCCCACTGATAGCCACTTTAACCCCGTTGCTGTTTCATAACAGTACACAGTTGAGCGGAGATATTTCTGATTAAATGCAAGAAGTAAACCACAGTAAAAGGTGTCTTACCTTAGGATAAGATCAACGTCCAGCTGTTTGCTAATGATATTGATCGCAAGGTACTGTCTGTCCAGACACATCTGTGAAAACAGGTTGAGTTGGTACCTGAAGAGACAGACAGTCATGACAGTCTTAGACCTGCGCACTTGAAATACATACACTAACATGCAAAGAACATGAGCCCTTGCAGTATTTTATCTAGCGCACCAGAAGACACGTACATATGGAATCTCTGAAGACTGTTTAATGTACTGACACAGATGCAGACCTTGAGAGCTCTTTAAACATGTTCTGCACACAGCATAACTAGAACAAATTTTCATACAACTGGGATGCGGAATTCATTCCCAGTCTCCGAGAAACCTTACGAGATAGGAACGAACAATCCTTGTTTACAAGACGTACCGGTAATAATCCAGGATTTTGATATCTTCTTTTATTCCTAGTTTTGCTCCTTTGGCCAGATCTCGCTGCGACTTCAAATGCTTACCACTGTCCCACACCAGGTACAGGTCACCGTCTATCAACCTGAAAAAACAATGGCAGTAATTTTTGTTACAACAGAAGAAAATCGCTCGTGTTTAGGAGGATTCTTTTTTCAGGGTATTTCAGGGTAATGTTATGAAGTACATTTCTGGTTTAGTGAAATGTTTTGACTTAATGACATGTGTTGGTTCATTTTCGGTAATTTACCAAAACTCGTCTGTAACCTTGGTCATAGTTCATAGCGATAAACTTGTTGATTCTTGTCCGTCACTAATTTTGTATAGATTGACATGTTTTGGAAATCTAATCTTCCAAATCTATAATCATAGACCAAACCTCTCATCTGTAATCGAAACTTAGGACAAACAGTGTCTTATTTGATAGGAGACAATCTTGAGCTAAGAGAAGTTCTCAAGGTAACAGAGGTTTCTATGGTAACAGACGCTTATTTGCGGTAACACAGCGTTTGTATGGTAAAAGGATTTTCAGAGGTTTCTGTAAAAAAGATGTTTCTATGGTAACAGTCAATGTCTCTATGGTAACCTTGTTTCTATCAGTAGGTCAGAGTTTGAAGGATGTAAGACGGTTTTACAGATCAGTTCTTGAGTGGCTGGGATGGCTGTGTGGTTAGAGACGCACAGATCGGACAAGTAATCCAAAAACCTGCAGGAAAAAATCCATGTTAGTCGACTCCCAAAGGAGTTTTATCGTATCTAAAATCGATACGTTGCTAGGTATCTTCATGTTAATAAACTTTATTATGTCTCTCCAGCCAAGAATAAAATTAAAATACATCGAACAATAAGAATACATTTGTATCGTATTCTTGAGCCTTGCGTGGGCTACCTGTGTTGGGAGTAAACCTATTCTTACCTGCATTCTTTCTTCTTTCGAACCAGACTAACGAAGGTTTCGATCTCTGTCCTCGTGATGTGTTTTTCAAGTAGTTTTCTGTTGTTGTGCACTAAATCTGTTATGGTATCCTCAGCGAGTATGTCGTAACCGATTTGCGCCTGCATGAAACCAAACTGCTTGGCGATGTATTCCTGTGAGCAGAAATCAAGAATTCGGAAAGGTGAGGAAGGAAGGAAGGAAGGGAGCGAAAACGTAAAAGAACAAGTAAGAGAATACCAGCAGACAAACACGAAAAAAAAAGGACGACGAAGAAGAAAAAAGAAAGAAAACAAGCAAAAAAGAAGCGCGCAAAGCAGAGAGCGCTGGAGAAACAAAGCGCAAAAGAAACAAAACAAAGAGAAACATGCGCAAACAAATTAAAGGAACCCTGCATCTGTTTATACCCCAAACTACAATTAATAGTACACTCACCTGATTTTAAAGGAACCCTGCATTTGTTTATACTCCAAAC
>JAAAQI020093223.1:0-16521 GCA_011800005.2 Stichodactyla mertensii | reverse complement strand
AGTCTTCTGTGATAAGAACTCGTGTTAAAAATGCTTAAAAATTGACATTTTTTCCAAGAAAAGGGGGGTTCCGGAACTCTTGGAACCCTCCCTGCGCTCAGGTGAAGTTAAAAGAGACATCAATAAAATTGCTAATCAGCACAAAACACAGCGTCAAATTTATGATGATTAAGAAGCACAGCCCAGTTCAGGAACCGTTCATTTTTTTATCGGGGAGGGGGAGTTGCGGTGAGATGTTGGAGGTTGGTCCTTCAGGTGTAAGAGGGGAGCCACACACACACACACACCACACACACACACACACACACACACACGCACGCACGCACACACACACACACACACAAAATTGTGCTGGACAGAATAGAAAACAAGGGATCGAAGGGCCATTTCTTATACAACAATGGAGAGGGAGGGTGGGGGGGGGGGGAGTCAGATTTCTGGTATGGGTTACCAAGCGATCCATCCCCATCTCAGCCCCACATCCCAAACAGTCTTCCATTCAACTTCCCCTCTTCCTGGTTTTAACAAAACGAGCTGGGTACAACAACAACAACAACAACAACAACAAAGCCTTGGATACCCAATCTAGACCAGAATGCACTACATTCCTCGAAACTCTATGCACGAATATTTTGAAGTATATACCTTTTTGATAGAGAGCGAAGGCCGTACCTTTAGTTATAGCCCGAGTTTTTCCACTGCCTTAAGGCTGAAGCGTGAAGCGAATGTAACGTGTGGTATCGAATCGACTATACAATGTGTATCGAAATTGGCATATATCGGAACGACTATATAATGCTCTCCAAATCCAGGCTACTACAGGCTTGCTTTATAATCTCTAAGGTAAGCCTTCGGACCTTCTCGGATCGAAATATCCAGGAAACTTAATGCCTG
Organism: Stichodactyla mertensii; assembly: GCA_011800005.2. Classification (NCBI taxonomy): domain Eukaryota; kingdom Metazoa; phylum Cnidaria; class Anthozoa; order Actiniaria; family Stichodactylidae; genus Stichodactyla; species Stichodactyla mertensii. The sequence continues at coordinate 15,627 of JAAAQI020093223.1, read as the reverse complement.
CCAACACCATTAGCATGGCCATTGGTTTCCAGGCTTAACCTTCACATATGTTGGAAAAATAATATGCAATTAAGCAACGCAATGATCTTTTTTTTCAAAGAACAACTACTCTGTACAACTATGCTATGAAAAAAAAGGCAAAAGAAAAATCCCGGCTTCACACGCTACTAATAGAAACTAGAAGATGAGTAAAAAAGAGGTAGAAAATTCGAGAAGGTAAAATCGTGCGAGGCTTGAAATGGAGTGAAAATATCTCAGTAAGCCATACCACACTCATTAATAATCTGATTGTTCATCGCTTCTTGACTAACTTTAAATGGTGCTACGTCCGAAAAGCCAAGACATTTTATCGGGTTGTGGCACCAAAAGAAATTTCGACCGCTAAGATTTATATACGGTTTGGATGGATGTCATGTATTCTTGGAATACATTTGAAGAATCGGCAATAAAAGTTAGTAATCTCCCTGAAATCAAGAGGTTTATGATGTTGTTTGTCGGACCTGCCATATTCTTTTGGGAAACTGTGGCGCCCTGATTGGTCGAGCTATTGTTTGAGTGGATCTATGAATAGAGCGGTTTTTGTACGCGTGCAAATGTATGGTACACGGTACTCACACGGCACGTACACGGTACGGTTTGAAGTAAAATTTCAAGTTCGATTCGCTGTATGCTATGGAGGGTTCAAAACGAGAGTGAGTATCATAGGTTTGGCTCATATCACGAGAAGATCCACAACGCTCGGGGACATTACAGCCACATACAGGAATAGGTGAGTCTACCAAGAACGAGGGGATGGGATTACATCAAAGCAGCCTAGATCTTCAGTAAAACATTTTAGCTTGGTCGTAATGTCGTACGTTTTTCCCATTTCAGACCACGCGTCATCCTCTTGGGAATAAGATTCTTTCTTTGAGGTTCATATATCAATTTATCTTCTCAAGCGTTTTCAAGGAACAAAGATACCCAAGGGAATGACACGTGATCTGAAATGGGAAAACAAATACGCCCAAGCTAAAAAGATATATTCTCATGTTTTCGATAATGTATTGCTACCTGAATGCTGAGAATCTATTTATAAGTGAGGATCTGTATATACTGTAACTGGGTAAATTGCGGTTGAATAGTCGTACATGTGATGTAGAGGAAATTATTAGTTAGGCCTTAGAAATAATGTTTTGTAATGATAAGTAATTCTTTTATGTTACAGGTATGATGAAAAAAAACTGTACAATTTCGACGCTCCTTCCTTCAGTCGCAAAACTGGCCATTTTACACAGGTAACCATTTAACAGACCTATTCAGTTTGGTGTAATGTTTTCCCATCACTTTTGCTTAACACATTCTCGACGAGTGTGACGTGTTTTGCTCACAGGCGATACGATGCGCTAACCGTGGGAAATAAGAGGACTTACTACGTGAAACTATTGTAAATTCGCTTTTTACAGCAACAATTAAGAAAGCAAAACAAACTGGTAGAAATGCTGTGAAAACGAGAAAATTTTCATTAGCCCGCGCCCGTGCACGTCTGCTAACGCAATAAACTATGGTATATTCTCTTATTTCCCACGGCCAATCCCCAATCAGAAAGCGAAATTCTAAAGATGTGGTAAAACATGTTTTCCTGACAGGTGTGGGACATGTGGCTTACTAACAGGTTGTGTGACATGCGGTTTGCTGACAAGTTGTGTGACACGTGTTTTTTCCCCCAGGTTGTGTGGAAGTCCTCTACAAAAGTAGGTGTTGGGGTCGCTGTGGTAAACAGGAATGGCTGGACGTACACCTTCGTGGTGGGTCGATACGCACCTGCAGGGAATGTTTACGGTGCTTTCGAAGAAAACGTACCAAGATTAAGATATTCAAAATACTCAGCTTGAACTAGAGATGTAAAAACTTCCTTCCAAGTACTCTCTCACCTGATCTACAAGCATGCGCAACTGAAAATATGTTCAGAGCAGCTCCACACTAGCGACATAACGACATACGAAAAAGATCAGTTTTTTTCCTTATGTCGTTGTGTTGAGGGTTTTATGTTGACTTAATGGCGACATGTTTTCATGTTCACACTAAAAGATAACGAAAACGCCTTCAACGCAACGAAATAAGGAAAAAACTTACTATCTCTTCATATCGTTATATCGTTATATCGTTATGTTGTCGTTATGTTGCTAGTGTAAACCAGGCTTAACAAAAATGGATTTTTTACGAGAAATTATTTTCCTAATTAATTAATACATAATTTCTTGAAATTCTAAATAAAATCGATTACTTTCATGGTGTGTGTGTCTTTAAATGTTTACATCTAGTCTATGAGATCAGTTAGGGTAGACTTACGAGTGCCACTTCTTTGACAGATTACAAGATAGTTGGCGGTCCTGTGCAGCACGGAATCTTACCACATATATCGTGCTGTATTTTCTTTGCGCGTGTAAATTGGGTTCCAATGTTAGTGCTTTGGCAACAGCGCACTGGCTGTTAGCGATAGACCATCTAGAAATACAGGCTCTACACCATCAGGGTCGCGCAGATGATTTGGTCAGTGTAAACTATCGATTTACTACGATCTTTAACTGCGAGAAAGATCATTTGATTCTATTTCTGTTGTAGTTATCTTGTGAAGTTTATTTATTTAAGACGATTAAAATGGGATAATTTAAAAGTCAAAATTATTTTAGAGAAAGTATTTCTATTATACAAAAATTCGAAAAAAACGGCCCCAGTTGTAAGTGCCGTTTCTGCGTAATTCTATGCAATATTTTCTGTTAATTAAGCCGCATCTATGGTTTTATTTTTCCTTGTCGAAAAGTTAGCAAGGTAGATTTTGAATCAAGAGACTTGCCACTGAAAACTTTCTCAAATTTTGTAATCTACACGATCATAAAATGAGCTAAAAAGTATTTCAAGAAAAACTTGAGTTGATTGCAGCAGCGGTATTGGCTGTAAAATTTCTGAGGTCTCTAGCTACTTTTAGCAACTACAAACGAGCCTTCCATCCACCTGCCGCTCTGTTATCAAGTTAAAAATAAAATCAATTATCATATGGATAATCCCATACTCATAAAGTAGCTAATTAGTGAAAGTCCAAGTCTAAAAAAAGCCTCTTGTCATGATAAAAATATCGTTTTACTACAAGTTTCACGCGTTTCTGTTCTTTTTGCGTAGTAGCATTTCGTTGCCCAACTTCGACTCAATCCTCAGTTCCTGCCAAAACCTCGGATTGTAGTTTTAACTGACGGAAGTTCACGAACAAAATAACCGATATCAAGACTAAACTGATTGCTATCTTTCCGTGTAAATAATCTAAATTCTGTCAGAATATCGGAGGAAGATGGACAACAAACTTTTTCACTGGTATGCATACTTCAAGCTTTTTTTCAGCTATCTCAACCTTATTATTATCCGCTAAGTTACTTTCCTCTACAAGTTTAAGTGCTTCATCAATTGACTCTATTTCTTTCTTAGGATTCAGTTTTAGACCGTGTACTGGAGAAGGATCCCTCATTTCTACAGTGTTGTTCTGCTCAAACATCTTCTTGAAGGCCAACTTTTTCCAGTTACAAAGCTTATTTTTTTGATTTTGAAGAATTGAATCTCTGCTGGGGCGAGAGACCGTAACCTTGGCAACTGCCTTCTCTTTGAACACGTAACAAACATCACTTGTGATAATTTTACGAGGAGTTAAAATATCGTAGCTTTCAACTTTAGGTAATTCAATAACCTTTCTTTCTGGGTTTTTCATTTGATTTTTGTGGCATTTTTGAGGTGAATAATCTTTGCACAATCGAAAACAATTCTCATATTCTGCGGCAACTTCACATTTTGACTCTGAACCATGTTTTCTCCTAATTCTTTCGAAGTTGTCTTTACTTGCTTTTTCTTCCTTGAAAACCAAGTTTTTGTAATTAACGTCTTGAGCATGTGGAAAATAAAACTCCTTCGTCTCTTTTTTATTTTCGAATCTTACAGCTTTCAAACGTTCAATCCTTCTAAAAGTCCTTTGCTCGTTTAGCTTGGTCTCTAGATTCACCTTTCTTCCCTCGAGACCGGAGAGATTTTTTTCTGTCGAAGTATAATTATAAGCATCAATACATGTGTTTTCATTCGCCAAAACAGACTCTTCTACAAACTTGTTTGCCTCTTCGCCATTATCTGTAAGATTCTCCGCAACAATTTCATCAGAGGATACAATTAAGCAAGGTTTACGCGTGTTTGTAGACGTCGAAGATTTACTCGGGCTGATACGCTTTTTGCTGTCCATTGCGAAGTTGTGTTCGTTTTCTAAGCATTTCTGTCCTTGTACACTGACTTGCGGTATTACATTTTGAGGTTTTTTCTTCTCCTTTGGAGTGTAATTTCGCAGCAAGCTTGGAAGTTTATAAACTTGACAGCTGGCTAACTCCTCCGGTTTACTACTGGTTTCTTCTCTGTTTTGGTCTTTATTTCGAGGCGAAGAAAAGCAGCAGGAAGCCCGAGAGTTAATTATTTTGAAATCTGTTTCTTGTGGTTTCGTAGCTAGTTTTGAATGATTTGAATTGACCTCGAAGTCAAACTTTTTCACAAGGAAGCACACTTCAAAGTGTTTCTCCATAACCATGGTATCACTCACTCAGTCGTCATTAGTTGTAAAATTGTTAAACCTGCTCCTCGATTCCTTTAAATTTAGTATGGAATCATCTTGATGGACAAGTCAGGCTCATGTCGACTCAAAGTTCTTTGTCTTTTTCACAGTTGATCAGACGAACATCGAAACACATTACCAACGTACTTGCAACTCTCGGATTTACATTTCAAAAGTTGTGATTAACTATTCTATTGTGTTCGTAATGAATCTTTTGTCTTTTATTCATTAAAGGAAAACAATGGCATTTTGTCCTTAGCACTTGAATGGCTTTCAGTTCGTCTTCGTACTGGGTGGCGTATCGATAGCACAAAACAAAATAGTGAGTTTTAAATGTTTCTATGGTTATTTCAGAGAAGTGTGACAGCTCCCTGGGTATGTTCATGGTGCAAAATTTATCAATGTTTAGCCCCAGCGTGTGTGTGTGTGTGGAGGGGGTGTGGGGGGGTGGGGGGGTGGCCAGACCCAGGGAGAATGACATTTCTGGAGATGGCAGAGTCAATTTTCCTACCCCTGGGACGTAAGAAATGTCAAATTTCCCCTCCCTTCCAAGATCTCTTGTTCTGTCAAGTGTCAAATTCCCCTCCTCTAGGGGAGAATGTACTAGTGAAATGTCCAACCCAAGGAGCAAGATTCTAGGTCAATATTATTAATGACGATGATGATGATAAGAATAATAATTTATCATTTCTATAGCGCCCTATCCAAGCCTGTAAGGCAATTGACCATCAAAATGGAAAAATATATATACTAAATTTTGTCAAGGCCATATAAAGGATATAACTAGAAATGACATAAAGCCATGACGAAGTCAAAAAGGTCAAAAAATCCCCGTGGCTTGCTTTTTCCTCCCCACCCTAGGGCTAAACATTGACAGTTGCAACAATGAAATTAAGGTGGCTGGCTACTATTGAATCGAGTTTGTGAGCCCACAAGCATGCGCGCGCATAAATTCCACCGAATTACCATGGTAACCTTCGGAATTTTACTGAAAAAGATTGAAGAACATACGTGTTTTGAACTTCAAGAAGGTAAAAACATCAAATTTTGCACGGGACCATATACTTTTTATGTGCTTATTTGAAAAAGCTCCTAAAAATCTATGTCATATCAAAATTTTTCAAAAAGTTAAATATTGGAACTTATGAAAAAGTGAAGTTTTGTACGAATTTCTGCTCGACTTGATGGGACGTTTTCCGGGCACTGGTTGAACAAAATATGCCAAATCCAGGTATTTTCATCTTCTTATCTTAAAGTTATTTATGTCATGTTGTAGAATTATCAACCAGTTAACATCTGTACAAATATTGTCTTCGTACATCTATTATCTTTTGAGCTTTAATTTTTTTCCTACTCACTCTTCAGCTAAACGAGATTTTCGCTTCCAAAACACCCATCCATTCAAGCTTGATTATCTCAAAAACTAGTTCGGGACATCCTATTTTTCTGTTCATATTTGAAATCAGCATTAAAAATTTCCGTTAAAAACGATGCTATTTTTAAAAAAAGTTAAATATAAAATCCAATAGTAGCCAGTCACCTCAATTTGATTCGTATCCAATGTTAGTTCAACGCTCCTGGATACAAACACTCGAGCTGTCAGCCAAACTCGGATCTTCAGATTAGAATCACTGGTCGCATTCTTTGGACTCATTGAAAACAGATTTTGTTAATAATTGCTTCCTTTTCTTCCTTTTCTTCTTTCTTCTTTCTCTTTTTTCTTCTTGTAGTTCTCGTTGTAACTCGTCATACAGGTAACTTTCAACTGGTGCATAATACAACTCTTTATCATGGTCATCATGGCTATACAGGCTGTAGCATTTAATGCCATCTTGGGTTCGATGATCCTTGCATTCGAATTCTTCAGATGAGGATCCCTTCTTCGGGCAACTGTACGATTCGTCTTCACTCATAGGTTTTTCACGAACCACTTGGCCTTTAATGCATATCGCCTTATCTTCATCTTGAATTTCTTGATCGGAGTCTTTCCGACATGCCTTATCGTCTATCGGTATTTCTATCGATTGATAAGGTTCTTTGTTATTGAAATCATATCTAATACTAGTTGGTTTACGGATGACTAATGTTCCAAAATCTGCATTTAAAAACCTAGAATACTCTTTAGTTACAACAAATTCCATATCGGAGTCATCCTGAATTGGTAAATCAGTATCAATCGCACCTGAAGCCACTGTGTCTCCAATTCCTCTCATCTGACTTGATGGTAAGTTCTTCTCGATCACTTGAGAGATGTATCTCTGTGTACTCTTGGCTTGATCAAGAATACATTGACCTATTTTCTTTCTTCTGTCATTTTTGTCGATTTTTTCTTGGATTTCTTGGATCAATTCTCTTTCTTTCTGTTGTACTCTCTCGATGATTTCCTTGGCTTTTTCCTTGACTTCTTGAACTGCCTTCTCTCCTTTTTCTTTCGTCTTGGCCGCAATGTCTTCCAAAACTTTAACACGAGAAGACATTTCTTGTTCTCTTATGCGTAACCTTTTCAGCTGGTCATCAAGAGCGGTTCGCGCTGTCGTCGCATGCTTTACACTCAAAACCGTTTTATGCTGACAGTGATCGCGTGATTGACACACAAGACAGACATTCGTGTTGCAGTCTTGGCAGAAAAAATCCAATTTATACCCGACGTGGAGTTTGCAATTATCTTCCCTAGCTAATATGAAGTCGAGGTCTTCTATTATAAAGTTGGAAAGAGAGACCACTTCATGGTTGTAATCAGTCTTTGTAAATAATGAATGGTAGGAATGACAATCGTCGCATAAAGAACAGCTACAATCAAAACAGTACCAAGATGCTGATGAATGACTCTCAGAAACAGAACAAACTTTTTCGCTCTCCACAAATGCCAGAACTTTCAAGATTCTTGTGTGAAGGACGCTTGGGTTGAGCTCGTCCACGTTCTTCAGTTCAGGAAGTGAAGTTTCAGTACAACATTCTGGACATTTAAAGGTATTTTCTTCTTCATTTAACTCGGCGTGTCTCTTAATACACACTTTACAGAATGTATGGAAGCATTTTAAGAGTTTTGGTTCGCTAAATCTGTCATTACACAACGAACAGCGAGCTTCCTGTTCGAGTTCAGAAACAAACGACTCCATTTCGTTTTGTCGATTCCTGGAACTCACCACCACAGGTATCCCAACGACATCTGATCCTCATCTAGAAGAATGCATTTAATTTTCGACCCCTCGGCCTTTCTTCCTTTAGGTACATAAATACTGAATTTTATTACGACTTGCGATTGAAGTTTTAGAATTTCTGTCCCTGAAAACTCCATATAAGTTATAAAAGAGGTCAAGAAAGGAAATAAATAGACTAGGAGCGTGAGCTGACACAGCTATCCCACACATCAATCGCGGTCTTAAAAACTCCATTCACGCTTTGTACTGCTTAATAATGAAATAAAATTTTAATTTTATTATTTTCAAAACGAAGCAGTCTTAAATACTGCATTTACAATGTCCTGGGGATACCCGATACGTGTGCTTGTATTTCTAGCAGTCTCCCTACCCCCCAGTACAACGCCCCCCACCCTCTCCCCATCGGGGAAGCCGATGTCAAGGGCATTGATCTTTCCTCTGACTGGTAGCTTTGAGTGAAATTACAACGAAAGAATCTTCAAAATTTTAGTATAGCAAAGATATCAAGACACCCTTAAACACCCTCCCCCCCCCCTGACACAAAAATCCATGTTTTCTGAAATTACTGCCCCCAGGCTGAACCAAACCAAGAGATAACTTTAGCATCCCCACTGTATAGATTATGGGGAATTTCTAGCTGTTTCTTTTCCTCCTCTATTATCTTTTTCTTCTTCTTTCGCTTATGCTTCCGTCTGGCAATAGGCCCGTCCACTACAGCTATGTCTGAAGCTGCTCCCGAGTCTTCTTCCCTGATCCCAACATCCTGTAGATTTTCAATGGATAATTCACGTCCCTTCTTTTTCTCTTCGCCAATAATTCCAATTATGGACTCCGGAATCCAAAAACCATCACGGTCATCGTCAGTCTCGTGGAAAACGCGGGAGCTCCCTTCACGGATCAGTTTTCCAAGTCCCGCTTTCATTATTCCAGTACATTCTTCACTCGGTGCAAATAAAACTCTGGTGTTTATATCCGTAACACTTTTCCCAAGGGTAGAATCTATCGTGTTACGAGTTAAATCTTTAATATTTCTCATATGACTACTTGGTAAACTTCTTTCAATCGCTTGAGAAACGAAACGCCTGGCGCTTTTTGTTTTACCGAGGAGGTTACGACCCTTGGTCTTTTCATTGGTACTGTTAGCAATTTGTTTTTCAATTTCTTCGATTAATTCTTGTTCGCTTTGCTGCACTCGATGATTTTCTTTGCTTTCTCCTTTATTTCTTTTATAGCTTTTTGCCCTTGGTCTTTCGTCTCGACAGCAATATCTTCCAACACTTTTACATGAGAAGACAGCTCTTGTTCTCTTAAGTCTATCTTATTCAGTTGGTTGTCTAGTGACTCTCTTATCTTTGAAGCCTTTTTCTCGTTTAAGATAGTTTCGTGATCACTATGATCGACCTTTAAACATTCAACGCAGATAAAAATATCACAGTCTTGACAGAAAAAATCCAGTTTGAAACCGGCGTGACTTCGGCAGTTATCTTCTCTAGACAACATGAACTCGAGGTCCTCTTTCTTCAAGTTGGTAAGAGAAATGACTTGTGAACTTTTGTAAACAGCAAATGGTTTGCCTGGCATTCATCGCACAACGAACGAATACAATCAAAACAGTACCAAGATGCTGATGAATGACCCTCAGAAACAGAACAAACCTTTTCGCTCTCCACAAATGCCAGAACTTTCAAGATTCTTGTGTGAAGGACGCTTGGGTTAAGCTCTTCCACGTTCTTCAGTTCAGGAAATGAAGTTTCAGTACAACATTCTGGACATTTAAAGGTATTGCCTTCTTCATTTAACTCGGCGTGTCTCTTAATACACACTTTACAGAATGTATGGAAGCATTTTAAGAGTTTTGGTTCGCTAAATCTGTCATTACACAACGAACAGCGAGCTTCCTGTTCGAGTTCAGAAACAAACGACTCCATTTTCAATTCGATGACCACCACCACAGGTAACCCAACCACATAATCCCAGAGACCGCCAGAGGAATTGAGAGCACGAGCTGTGAATTTGTGTCTAAAATAAGTTTTAGTGTTAAATCAAGTTTTATCTTTTAGTAGTTTGCAATCAGTAAATAGCTAAATACGACAGCACCTTAATTGTGTGATGATCTGCGCTGGCGAATTGTCTGGCTCAGATTTCAGATTTCAGATTTCAGATCGCCGACCGACAACGTTTTTTGAAATAGGTGTAAACGTTTTGGCTCTTTCTGTAGGTAACGGAGCACAAAAGACGTCATTTCTTTCAAACAAAGATGGAAAACAATAGATTCAAAGGCCAACTATTGTGTAGAACGACAAAAGACTGTGGTACATGCAGAAAGACCCAACGTTTTGCAATAATGCAGCAGTCCGCAGCATCAGTTAAAGCAGCAAGAGCTGACCCCTAAATCGCGCTACATATGTAAGAGTTAATCCAGGATTACCACTAATCGGGCTTTGAACAACCGGGCCCAGTATTATAACAACGCACTTCATATATAGTGTCTTAACCAAGAAAAACGTAACAAACATTAATTAATTATTTTCTTTTGTTTTATCTTTAATTTTTAGTCAAAGATCATACACGTTTGTTACATACGGGCTCAAGGAATGACTAAAAAGCAAACCTTGGTAGAAACGATATTGTGTGCAGTAATAAAATAGAACTTTACACTCATGCAATAATCTATAAAACCCGTCTAAAATCTATATAACCTAAAATCTATATAATATATATGGCTTTCTCTTTATTTAACTTATATGATGATGATGATGATAAAAATAGTAATGCAAACTTTATTACACGTTTTTTTACAATTGAAAGGTATTTTACAATTTCTACTTGAATTTTATACTTGAATAAATAATTAATTTTTTGTATATAATTTGTAGCCGAATCCAACAATTGCTTAACATTAGTAAAGATAAAAAACATACCCCCCAAAAAAACACTCTTTTTCAGCCCCGTGGACCTTTGGAAGTTCAGGTTACCTATTAGCTTTATAGGCCTTGCTCGTGTAAGCATTTCTTCTCAATACCATTCTATGATAGAATAACAATCGCCTCCTCTTTGGCATGGCACACATGATCTTTTTAAACCTCGTAGCCCAAAAAGGTTTGCTCCGCCACTGGTGTATTCAATTCTGGGAGTTTCTCTTTCAATGAATCAGAGGAGTATTTGATTTTACAATCTCTTCTTTTGTGATTTCTCATGTGCAACCGATCAATCACCTTGTTTATTTTCAAACAAACTTCATCGTAAAGTTTGGGGAGTGCCAGAGGTTTCTTAGCAGCCTTAAGACGATCTAGGTACCCTGCGAGCAGAGGTTATTTTCTCTTACCTCTAGGGGGAGCGACGAGAAAAATAACCTAGGTTGCACATGTTATCATACGCTAGAAAGAAATCCTCCCATTTCTCTTCCGGAACGCCTTCCAATCTTTGCATTAACTTAATGGATAGTCAGAAGGAAAACTTGACCAGGACCTTCAGACCTGCGTGGATGAAGTGACATCATATGATAAGCAAAAACTTGCATGATAGGCCATAAGAGGTAAGAATCCGTAATAAATTTATCTACAGATAAGCCATGTTACCCTGTTAGCCATGTTAGCCGGTTAGCCCTGTTTACCCTGTTAGCCCTGTTTGCCCTGTTAGCCATGTTTGCCCTGTTACCCATGTTTGCCCTGTTACCCTGTTAGCCCTGTTACCTGTTAGCCTGTTTGCCCTGTTAGCCATGTTTGCAGTGAAACAAACAAAGAAAATCACATAAAGCCGTATATACACTGCTAATTCCACAGATATTAAGGAAACAAACTGCACGTTAGCTAACACTAGGGACTGACGGGAAACCGGCACCCTAAAATGAGCCAGGTATTACCAATCATCATGAATAATGCATCTATCCACGATGGTCAATACATGTGAAATTCTTAAGCCACAGGAAGCCCAATTATCTAGGCGTTTTATAACATAACCTTGCATTCCGATACATTGAACACCCGCTGGGACTAACGACACGCAAGAATATCGTTTCGACCTCTGCTAAACACCTTTCATCTCCACTTCATCAGACTTCATACAGAGCTACACTTTAAAGCTCAGGTACCGTTTTCATGTAGTACTGGATCCAGAAGTACTTATACCACTATTTGTGGAATGTCTGTAACAAGATGTAACTTTTTTCCACGTACATGTGCTTATAATTTGTCGTTAACACATATTTGATGCAGGTTTAGGTTGCTTGAATTGAAATAATTAATTTCCACTGGCCGAACTAAATTCTAGTCAGAGCCTGATACTCACTAAGTCAAACGTATCGACCTTTTTTCATTCGATCCAACTACACGTGACTAATCGTGATCAAGAACGACATGATCGAGTTCGAGCCTAAGTATTAATAATCTTTACTATCTCCAGGAATAAGTCAAAATGGTCAAAGTTTTACTTGTCGTAACCAACCATGGAAAGATGGGTAATTGGGATCGGAAAACGGGCTGGTATCTGCCAGAAGTAGCACATCCGTACTCGGTCTTTAAAGATGCTGGTTACGAGATCGCCGTAGCTAGTCCAAAGGGAGGCAATGCCCCAATGGTAGGTGAAAGTGTGAGGGTTTGATTGCTTGTTTGTGTTAGGGAGCGTTCATAATTTATGGATTGAGTAATATGAGTAGCAAAAGCAATACATATAAGAACAGCTTCATAGCAAGATCAGTTAAGGAATAGAATGAATTACCAAATGACATTATAGTCCAACATTGTATTTCAAGTTTATGCAAACCATAGTTTTAATTTATATAAGTTTTATCATAATTTCTATTATTCGATATTTTACATTTTGCATATATTTATATTTATTGATATATACTGACATTTATTTTATGTTACTTATTTTTATTAGTTATATCTGCAGTGATGATTTAAACTTTGCAGACTAATAAATTTAGATTGGGAGTCCTAGATGTGGATTTGGAGGAGGGCCAGCAACTTTCAGAAGAAACGTGGGGGGGGGGTGCATCCAAAATATTTCTTCAATGAATTTATTTTGTACCATCTTATAGTTCTGCACATTTGAGGGGTGGTCATCAAAAATAATATAAGGTTTGTTCTTGAGGGAGGGTGGGGGGGTTTACCAAAAAGGATTATGTCAAAATTTTAAATCCACATAGCCCCCCAACCCATAAATTATATAGAGAATAACACATGGATGCACGGAGATATGGAATTTCTTTGAGTATTCAATTTGATATTTCATGAGTGAGATATCAAATTTGAACACTCAAAGATAAATTTCATATCTCCAAGTGTCCATGTATTTTTCTGTTTATTATATAAACTATAGTGTTTTCAAGGATTTCTACCACTGAATACTAAAATTGCGATTGATTGATATTTTCATATGTGAAAAATATCATATTTTTACGTGTGCTGAGATACGATATTTCTCAATGGTAGAAATCCTTGTAAAACACTGTAGTTTATATAATAGAAACAGTTTCTTATAAAGCCTTTAATGCATCATGACTACTTACTTTAGTAAGCAATTCTTTTATTATTATCCCTTTAAGGACCCTTCAAGTTTTGAAGCTTTTGAAAAGGATGAAGAGTGCCTTCCATTTAGGAAGGAGTTCAATATCAGTGACAAGGACAGCAGTCTCAAGGATACAGTTTCTATTGACAAAATAGATTTGTCCAGCATTGACGTAATCTTCTGTGCTGGAGGTCACGGCCCTATGTTTGACTTCCCTGACAGTGAAGTGCTGAATAAAGCTGTCGCTACTGTGTATGAGAAGGGGGGAATAGTGGCTGCAGTATGCCATGGACCAGCAGGTAAAATAAATAAATGAAGTTACAACTGTTTTTTTTTTGTCATATTGGGGTTTCCATATTGATATACACTAGTTAAATAATAGATAAAACTGTCACTAGTATTGTTTATGAGAAGGGGGAATAGTTGCCACAGTATGTTATAGACCAGCAGGTAAAACAATAAAGTTACAACTGTTGTCTTGCACTAACTCTTTAAATCCTAGAAAATTAAAGACTAAAATTGTTAGATAAAATATGCTAGTAACTGTACGAGAGCGCAAATTCTCTAAGGCTTATGTACTTGGCTAGCAAGTAATTCACCAGTCTGATGTGAATGTAAAAAACAATTCTAAAAAGAAACAAATAGAGACAGTGCTGTGCATATTTTTACATTGACACTTCATCAATTGCTTAAGGACTTACATGCTTTTACAACTTTCTGCATGCATTAGAATCTCAATAGATGCATGCTCTAACAATAAATTGATGTCAAACCATTTATATAGTTTTTGAAAACTTTTTTCCCCACACTAGGTATTGTAAACACCAAGCTTTCAAATGGTGATTACTTGGTGAAGAACCAAAAAGTGACCTGCTTCACAAACAAGGAGGAGGAGTTTGTTAAACTTGTTGATCCTATGCCATTCTTACTGGAAACAAGACTCAAGGAACATGGGGCAGAATTCTCAGCTGCAGACAACTTTCAGGCCAATGTGGTGAAATCTGGACGTATTGTGACAGGCCAGAATCCTGCATCTGCCACACCCATGTGTAAAGAAATTGTGAACATGCTTAAAAAGTAGATGTACTTAGAAGATGAGTGACTACATGTAGCTTTAGATATGACCAAAATAGGCATACCTGAAAATATATGTGTGTGTTGTCAACTGAGCAGTCTTAAGTACATGATTGCATTTGCATTTTCAATAAACACCAATGAACTTTTCATCATTAATTTACTGTATTTGACTGGCTGTACATGTTTAGATTTTTGCTATATTACAAGAAGTCCATTTTTGCACATAAAAATATATTTTTTTACAAGTTTTCCTATAGCTCCAATTCCTTTGTTTAAAGCTATATATTTCATACCCAAGGTATTTTGCTACAAGAATGCATTACATTTTTGTTCCACTAATAAAGCACATGATTGATTCCTTGACATTTTTCATCATTTACATCCCTCATCACCATCATGACTGTTCTGCCCATAGTTTGTAAGTGAAAGTACCCAAATGATGACTTTGAGACATGCAGTACATGTACATGATATAGCAGCTGCATATACTGTATGCATTTAATCATCATCATCATCATCTTTCATCTTCAATAGTGCCTCAGACAATGATTTCAAATCATACAATGCAGAAGCCATTGCCTTTGAATTTGATTCCCTGTCATTCAAATTTTCAGGTTTTAAGTGACTTCTACCTCTGGAAGTTCTCTCTCCTTTCTTGCTTTCTTGCCTTGAATGCTTTACTTCACTCATTCCTGCAGATAAAATCCTGTTTTCCTTGTCATCTTGCTTAATATCAGAGTCATCTGTGAAAATATTTAAAATGTAGAGTATTTTTAGTGCATAATTAAAAAACAAAAAATTGCATTATGAATAATAAACATCACCTGTGGAGGAACTGTATCCTTTAGCCTGTGTTCGGGGTAGATTGAGACCTTCCTGTCTGACAGTTGTTAACAACATATTTCTTTCTTTTTCAAGACTTTTGATTTTCTTATCCAGCTGTTCAATTTTCATATTATGCTCTTTTTGTTGCAGTGCTAATTGTTCTCTGGCTTTTTCTTTCTCTCTTAAGATTTGATGTTCTGCTTGACGTAGAGCCACCACTGTCTTGGTGTGTTCTCTCCTCACATCATTCAACTGTTTCTCCAGTTGTGCAAATTCCTCAGTAAATTTAGCTTGTTCATCTGCTATAGCTCTGTCTAGTGCTAAGTGTATCCAGAAAATAATTTTAAAATCATTAGTTTAAGGTGCTGTTACACTAGGCAGTTTTCCTTGCAACTTGTCTCGCAATTTTGTTGCACAAGTTGCACAAGACATTGCCTA
>JAAAQI020093112.1:0-16522 GCA_011800005.2 Stichodactyla mertensii | reverse complement strand
CAAACATGACAGTCCCAAGGATACTAAACTTATGTGAACTATGAACTGATTAGCCTTAGTTTTCTCATTTTTTCTTCCACTTTTTCTGCTTTTATTTCTCTTTTTCTGTCTCCTAAGTTGCATTATACATACAGTGCCATCTATGCCCTAATTATAAATAGTCTGAAATAAACTGTTAATACTTTTTATCCGAATTCTCTGCTGTATTTACAATTACATTATTACAATAATATGCGAATAACTGCTTTTATGTGGCAAGGCAATTTTACACGCTCTTTCTGGTCGATTTGCGGTCCATAACTTATGGTACAGACCATCAACCTTATTCTTTGTTCGCCTTGCCATATAATTAACATCTTATTAACCTCGCTTGCTTGGTCCGTACGTAGGTTTATGGAACCTCGTTTTTTCTCACTTTTTATGGACCGCGCGCCACGCGCCTGGACCATAAGGGAGTGGAAAAAAACTCGGTTAATCATTTATAGTCAAGCTAGGTTAGATATATGGTCGGAGAAGCCAAATATACTGGATATACACGGGGCAGGGGTGGGGTGGGGGCACAAAAATGAAAGTGAACTGCCACCATCGCTCATGTATTACTTGGAAAGGAAATTTTCCTCTCCACTACGCGGTTAGATTACAAACTTCAGAACACAATAAGAACAAGCTTTTATTGCTTCAAAGCAATGATATTTCGGCCCATTTATGGCTGTTGCTTACGAGAACAGAACATATGCGAGAATTCGTAGTAGCCTGCAGAAAAAGTAGAAAGTTGTCTGTGCGTAGCCCGCTCGTTGAACAGTGTGTTCCAATGCAACGCAGGCTATCTGTGCGCGATCTATCCGTGAACATGCAGTGGCCACTTTCTGCGACATCAAACTTCAATTCAAAGTTCCTCCCGGCCGCCTACTAAAATATATGTTATTTGACGAATATGATTCGATGATAGGAAATATAGTGAAAGCGCCAGCTAATTTACAGGCACAGCAAATATTATGGGTTGGCAAACCAAATACAGTAACATTTTTGGCCTGAGAGCCGAAATAAAAAAGACGACGAATTATATTTTTTAAATATAACAACGTAAAAAAGAAAAGTTCTAAAATCAACAAGATGCTACCAATGGTCGACCATCCAAATACTAATCCAGCCCTACAGGCCTTGACTCACTATCTTGAAAGCACAGCGCATTTAACCACTGGTCTATCGATTTCAAAGAATTAGCATATCAATACCGGCGAAAACAATGCACCAGATAGACTCGATTATTTTTCTCTTTCAAATCGATGTGAATCGTGGTTAGAGCAAGGGGTTGATCGTATATGGTTTGGGGGCCGGTCAGCCTCTCCCCTGATGCTTCAGCAAAGATCTTCTAAGCTCTAAGATGACGGAACGGCACTTCATCGCCCGGTCAAGCTCGGAAATCCATACTGCGCCTCAGCTTTCAAGGGAATGTCTCGGAGATATGGTCAGTGTGTTCACCGATTTTTTGAATAATTACAGTGGCAGACCCGGGTTCGAATCCCGAAAGGGTCGCATTTTCAACCCTTTTTGTGCTCACCAATTTTCTTGGTATTATTTTCAATTTTTTTTAATCCACGAACGATTTTGAGCAAAGCTAAACTGACATTCTCATTAAATTTCTTAGTAATTTATAAAGTTACATTCCTCGATGGACACCACTTCATCCCCTCCCCTCCCCCCTCATTCTAAAATAACAAATCGATCCTCTTTGCCGTTTAATGATTCGATGTGAGGAAAATATAGTGACAGCCAATTGACAGGCACAACAAATATGAGTTGGCAAACCGAATACAGTAACATGTCGGCCCCAAAACGCCGCACAATAGCTTAGAGTAGTTGAAGTAATTTTAATTAGTGTTTTTCATCTAAAAACTGAAATTGTTCAGAAGTATTTACAACATTATTTCTACAGCGGTTTCTCCCAGCTTTTGAACCCACACTCAGTTTTACTATTAATAAAATATCTATTGAATATCTTAGATCTCAATGGGCTTGATAACAGGTTTTCGAATGTGTCGCATAGTAGATCCAGGCTCTGTCGGTTTGAATGGCGCGAGAGCTCCGTATGGCCTGGGGATAGGTAACTCGGAGTCATCGTCTGGAATGTATGCATTGGGTCGAGGTTCGGCTGTGGTATAAACTCCACCAGGAAGTTTATAGTGTTCCTCCTCCTCTTCGCGCTGTGAAGAAAATAAAATGAAGATGTCATATATACTTAGGTGTATCATCCACTCCATAGAGCGGTTTTCGTACGGGTGGGATACGTACGTGACTTACAACACTTAAACGGTACGGTATACAATAAGCGTGTCCGCCCTTGCTGCAGGTATGGCGCATTGTATTTAACATAGAGCGAATTTCTTACGAAGGCGAAGCAACATGGCAAATTCGTCCTTTTCCGTAACCGAGTGATTTGATAATTTACACGCAAAGAATACCGAAAAGCCATTTCGGTTTCGTATGAGTGAGAAACGTACGGTACTGATTTAGAGCACGTACACAGTACAGTATACCGTAACACTGAAATGGCTTTCCATTGTTTTTGTGTGAATTATCCAATCACGACGCGTAGTTACGGTTACGGTAAAGTACGGTAAAGCTAAGGTACGGCTAAGAGTTTACCGTACGTATAGCTATAGTTACAACTAGGAGTACCATCCTACCTGTTGTGTTTCTTGTTTCTCCATCTGTTTGCGCAGTTCCTCACGTACAATTCTCTGCCACTCCCTTTCAGCGTCTTCTGTAGGCGCTTCGCCTCTTTCCATTCTAATGTAGGCCTGTTCCAGCTGTTGTTCTTGTTGTTTGACCGTCTGTTGTAGTTTCATGGCGTTAGCCTGATTCATGGACAGCTCAGACACCATAGCCATCATCTTTCTGGTCGTGTCTTTGATCTTAGCTTGATATTCATTGACCTGTTAGGATAAAACAATACATCAGCGAGTTATTTTAACTCCCTTTTCCCAATATTTCAATGAGAGATCATATCTGACAAAGTAGATTTTGTATGACTGCAGAATACTTGCGGTACAGACTGCCGTACCGTGACGGTGGCGTGTGGCCGCATTCTGGCCTCATAGTAGTTTTAATATGACAGTGACAAAGGGTACGGACCTGTCGTATCGTCACCATGCAAAAGCATGGTCAAAGCATTTTCATTGGATGAACATCTGATCTCACGCACTGTGATTTGCTAGACGAAGTCAGTAATTCCGCAGCGTCACAGTGCCGCGTGCCGTGACATTTCATAGTCATGCAAAAGCTGCTCTGACTAGCAATCTCACGCGCAGTTATTGGCTCGTTATATGTCTGTACCGTACGAGACCGCACCATAAAGAACTAATAAATACAGATAAAACTAACCTTCTTTGCCAGTTCAAGGGTGTCATCTTTACCGGTCTCAGCTTTAGCCTTCGTTCTCTCAGCAAGTCGGCTGACTTCTTCATAGATCAAGTCTTTCTCTAGCAACTTTTCCTCTTTCTCTGCTAGCCTCAGCTCCAATTCTTCGATCTTTCTGGCTAGTATTTCTGGTTCTGGGTCAACCCCACCCAGCAATCGAATGCGTTCTTCATTCGAGGGGTTTTCTAGATCTTTCTCGAGGTCGATAAGTCTGTCTCTACAGGCTGCAAGCTAAAGAAGGAAAGAAAAGCGATTTTAATAAGGCCACAATAAAAAACCTAAAAGCCATTGGCTGTCTTCTACGACATTTTGGAAAAAGCTTTTTCATAGGTCTTTTTTAAGATAACGAACATAGCACATTGTGGTCTACCTTCCTTCGTTACAAACATTTCTTGAACATGCCTTATATAGTGTTGTTGGCTTCAAAGATAGACCACAATGCACCTCAGAAAGGCCTATGCACTTGCATTGGAAATGTAATGGCGCAACCATTTACAACCACAGAGTGTAATCTAAGAGGCATTGTTAAAATATTAAAATCAACTCTATGCAAAGTTTTTCAGTAAGCCAGCCGACAGAGCAGAAAAACGACAAGGCCGCTACTTTCACGATTTTTTTATTTAACTGGAAGTGATACGCCAAAACTATAAGCCTTTCATTTGTTTTACTGTTGCTCCAAACTTGTAACAAAATCTTGTCGAACTAGAGTAAAGCTACTTGGAGATATTCACGGAAATGTCAGTTTCTCTGCTGATCAAAATACCACCTCTCCCAAAGTACAAGGCGTTATATCTCAAAATCGTATTCACTGAATTTTGTTCACATTTGATATTTTGTTATTTGGCCCCAAAAGAGCGCGTTTACAAAATATTGAGCTTAAATACGGATAGATGTCCTTATAACAAAAGCAATAAAAAGGTTTTTCTGCTCTGTCAAGCCAGCCTGTTACAGTACCTGTATCTGTAGAGTGGCTAGTTCATCATCTAGTGCTCTCTTGTTTGGCATATTCTTATTCACCAGTCCAATTCCACGCCGAATCTCGTTCAGCTACAAAAAAAGAAACGGAATACACAGATTTAATAACATAACCGTAGCCAGAAATTTCGTCTGATTTCCAAAAACACATCAATCGATGAGCTTGAAATTTGCGTATCAAGTGGTCAGTAACTATACCTCCATTTTGAGAAACCGTATTTCTTCTTCCCTGGCTTTAAGCTCGACGTCACCATTACGAATCATAGTTTCTATGGCAGCAAAAACAAGGAGTTTAGAACAATAGTGAAGCTTGACACTTGCAAAATCATCAAGCAGACAAACAGGATGATGAAGAAACGGATTCTCGCAATCCTTATCCCCCCCCCGCCAAAAAAAAAAAAAAAAAAAAGATCTCAAACTCATAAAAAGGTTTAAAAAACGTAATGACCAAAGTGTGCTGGTCATTAAAAAAGATACCAAAATTCTCGAAGCGGATTTTAATGAGAGGTAGGAGTTGCGTGGTATTCGAAGTTTGTAACAAATAAGAGCGCTTTAAAGAGAGTTTGTAACTAGATGAAACGCAAAATGTATGGAAAGCCATTTCAAAGTCAAAATATTCCATACCTGCTTATGCTCCAGACTTGTAGAAGTTTTCATTTTATTCAAAATTACTGCTAATTTTTAGTGTCGTTCTAGCAATTTTCCTCGATAATATTAGTAGTTTTAGAGCAAAATTACCTTGAATATTTAATGTTTCGTAGAAAACACAAACTTCTTCGTTTCGTTCGATGAGTTTGATTCCCCTAAAACAGAAAAACCGTAAAACAACATCAATAAATTCTTCACAGTCCAGGTGGTTTATAGTCTAAGGGACGCAGTCTTACATGTCGTTTCGTTCTTGTACGCTTCCCTCGTATCGTTTACGAAGCTGAACCATGTTCTCCTCGGCTTTATTGATAAGTTCATTCAGCTTGGCGATATCCAGACGCTACGAAATACAAAAATAATCCAAGAATTAAATGCTTGAAGTTTCAGTGTAACAGCCGAGTATCACCTACTATTGATTTTTTAACTAGTCTGAAGTGATTTGTACAAGAAACTCTGTTGCGCAAAACTGTTGCAAATTGAATTTTATATTAAACTTTAAGTGGTAATAGCCTTAAAATGTTTAAAATTGTAGTTGTTAGGTTTGCTTACAAGCTGTTCACGTTTCTCTCTGTTATCTTCATCCACTCTGGCCTGCTTGCTTTCCTCGTTTCGTAAGCTATCCCGTATAACGACAGCATTGTTCCGCTTTAGGCGAGCTTTTTGTAAAAGTCTGGGAAAAAAAGGATTTAAAGACATTAAAACCGAACATTATTGAAAATGATCAACAATTCAGTTCATGTATATAAAAAATAAAAATAAACAAAAAACCCTCGTCTTTTTCTCTACGTTTTGTTTTAAAGGTTTGCTTTCTTTTGTTACCTGTCTTTTGCGTTAACTTTAGAGCGAAGTATTTCTATTTCATTTTGTAGGATTTTGATTTTCTCTCGCATTTCTGCTGCTTTCTGTAACAGTAGGAAAAAATGATCGATTGAATTTTTTAAAGTTTTGTCACAGTGTTTGCGCGGTTTTTGTTCGCAAAAGTAGTACTTACCTGAGTGCTGGTTTGTATGAGATTAACGCATTTGTTTCTCTCATTCTTGATGACATCGTAGAGTTTGGCAAAATCTGACAACCTAGAAAACAAGATTATTGGGTCAACAAGAGGAACTATGGAACAAAAAGAAAGAAAGAAAGAAAGAAAGAAAGAAAGAAAAAAATTAAAGCACCGAAAATCTTCCCAGAAACGGCACTAAAAGGGCTTCCAATTAGCATTCCATCCAATGCTCCGGATGCAAGAGTATTACACTCACTTATGCTGCATTTCTGCATATTTCTTCGCACTGTCTTGGATATTTAAATTCTTCGTCTTGAGGTCTTCCAGAGCCCGCTGGTATCTCAACTGAAATGTTTATAAATATGTGAGTATAAGGATTGATTATCCTAAAAATACTTGAAGTCATTTATACAGGATTAGTTCTTCTTGATTACCTCAGCTCTCATGTAGTCTCTAGCTTTCTGTTCTCTTTCATCAGCCTAGGAGAATAAAAATCATAATATTAGCTCAAAGAATAATTTCAGAATACCCGGCAAAAACTGTTTAGAATGTAGAAAGCTTTTTGAGAACGATGCAATAACAATAGAAGAACAATAAGGATTACGGTGTGTGCATATCATCATTTGCAGGGTATTCTGAAGTTGTACCCGAGATTTTTGTTGGTTACCTTTTATAAAGGCACAGAGGAACCATTATATGCTTAACATACCTTGATTTGTGCTAGTCGTGTGAGGTCAATAACGTCCACCCTCAGCTCACTCTGTTCCATAAGCAACCTTTCTTCTTCATTGATCATGTGTTCTACTCTCACTCTCTCCCTGGCTGTCAGTGCATTCTAGGAAATAATACAGAGCACGCTGAGAAAAGCAATAGATGATGTAGACATGATATGAGTTGAGTGACCTCTTGCACTTTGATTGGCTTAAGGGGTGTTGTTGATGCAGTACCATGATGGTACCATGTGCCTGGTAAGGAAGCTACAATGCATTAAGGCTTGTGCAAATGAGCAAGCAGAAACATCCAACATTGTTGGCAGTTGTCAGTTTGGTGATGGGATACTATGCTTGTTTGTGTGAAATTTTCATGAATGCAATATTTCACGTGTGAGTCCAACTTTGTTGCATTACACTCAAAATCCTGTCCAAATGAATGGAACATTGTCGGACTATGCTTTGATGACATGAAACAAAAGAATTAAATGTTGGGACTAATGTTGGCTCAAAGGTATGAAGCGTTTCAAACTTCACCCAACACAATCCATCAAGTCCCAACAACACGCAACATGGTATTCAAATGCTGCCAACAATGTTGGATGTTGTTGGCCAATAATATTGGGTGCATTTGCATGGGCCTTTACAACACAGCCTGGATTTAATGAAGCATGTTTCTGTGCAGACTGCTGCTTGTGTGGGTTTGTGTGGTCAATTTTCATCTCTTGTCATTATAACAAATACCATTAAAAGAATAGCTTTATTTTAATCAAAGCCAACCTGCTGGGCAAGTGTTCTTTTGGTTGCAATGACTTCACGTTGGAGCTCTTTTCTTTTCTCCATCAGAGTACCATCATCCCTTGGGCGACTGTCTACCTGACCTTTAACCTTGTCATAGACAGACTTAACATGGGACAGAGATTCTTCAGCAACCTTGAGTTGAAGCTCACTTTTCTTCAGGGATCTGGTATAACAATACAATGAATACAGTAGAGAAATCAGCAAAGAATTGCATAACATGAATTAGTTAAGTAAACATTAATGTAATATCTCTTACTGTAATAGTGAAAGCTTTACTGTCACTTAAATGTTTTAGCCTCATGAGTTCAATCCCTAGCTGAACCAACATTACTAGCACTATATGGGTTGTTAGTTAACTGAGGAGAAGGTGCTAACTTTTGTAATTACATGTACATCTGCAAGTTTGCAAGTTTGACCCTCACATAGCTTTCATGGGTAACCCATCATTTTGATACATGTCAATTTTCAATATAAATCAATTCCAAACACATCAATGGTCACTTTACACATTGTTAGGTTGTTTTGATACATACATGTATCTATGTTAAATTCATAACACACACAACATAATATATCAAACAAACATTAAACAACAAGCTACAAAGTAGTTTTATGATACATAATATAAAAAAATACGCAGTCAATGACTGCATGTGGCTACTGCTGTTGGGTAAAAAACAGTTAAGAAATGAAAAAGGCATTACGGTGATTGACATGATTATCGAAAGCACTGGTAATATATTTGTAAACCAACTCTTACTCTTCGAGTTACTAGTTTTGAACACAATCGAGAATGTCTATGACTTTGTAAACATTGAGGTATTTTAGACTTACTAGGATCAACTCAAGTAATTACACATTCATTCAAAGTAAAGACATTGGGGCATTCAGAACTAGGCACAGCTTGATTTTTGACCCATTCCTGGTTTTATATGCCTCCTGGGGAAGTTTATTATTCGCTCTCCGAAGGAAAATTTGGCTCTCTCGAAAGAGATTATTTGCTCCCCGAAGGGAAAATGACCCTTGGAAAGGGGAAGATCGCCAAATGGTGAACACGTAGAAGCTGCACTCGGCTGCCATGAGGAGTAAACAAACGCTTCTATTGAGTCGTTGGAATTTCTGTTGGCATATAATCCCCCAAAATCGTCAAAAAACGTGAAAAATTCTGTGGAAACAAATATTCCATAAATATGTAGACAGCTGTGCTTGATTCTTGATGCAAAATAGAAAAAATTCATTGTAAAATAGAGAACTCAGCTTCCAATTGCGCTTCTTCACTCGACAGAGTTTTGAGCACATGGAGGAGTCGTAGCTTTTTCGTCGCGTTCGCGTGAACCTGTGCTGGGTCCGAGTAGCAAAATAAGCTGCCTTTGGAACTCCGGATGTACTCCGAATAAGATCGGAGAACTTCGGGTAAAAATCGGCAAAGTTCGACTCTTTCTATTGTTACACTCACTCACTCTTACAAGGCGATGACATAGTGGTACCGCTTCCTAGAAGCAGTAGCCACAAAAACCCATGGCAATGTGATCTATGAAGCTGATCAAGTGAAATATGACCATATTAATTGCAGGCCCTTTAAACTATCAAATTTAAGATTATTGTCATGTACTACCCTCTACATTGTACAAAATAATACTGGCAGTTAATTGCACTGATTGACTTATTTATTTTATCTCCTTACTTGAGGTCTCTTTCTTTTTCTCTTAGTTTTCTTGCATGCAGATCATGTTGGACCTTCTTCTCTATGGCTGCATGTTTGAGGTTTAAATCCAAAGTTCCTCTGTCACCAATAAACTCTGATTGTCTCTCTTTGGCCAGTTCATATTCCTTCATTATCAAGTCGACTTCTCTTTCCTTATGATAAAAAAACCCACACAAAATTAAATCATTTTGAATGAATTAGATTTGTATTTATTTGCATACAATCCAATTGATTATTTGACCCAACCTTACCTTGCCTTCATAACTATGTCTTTGCTTATCTAAAGCATCTGATAACTCTACTTTTTCATCATCCAGATAAGTCCTTCTGCCTTCTATTCTCTGCAACTGTTGACAATCAGATAATATATTCAAAGTGTGCACTGTTATTGAGATACAACAGCACTGCATTCAAAATAGGTATAGAGCACAGCAACTCATCTACATCATTGTGTGGAAGTAAAGTATCGTATAGAGAGCAAGGGTTAGTGAACATGCATTGATTTTTTACCTCTTTTACAACTTCTTCCAGCTCTCCATCAAGCTTGCTTCTTTTTTCCTCCACATCCCTAAGAAAAGAGTGACATTTTATTTGCTATGTATAATTATAAGAACAGCAATGGCACAAGTACTTAATGCATACCTCCAGCAAATTAATGCACCATATTATGACCATTTAACCTTGCTTGAAAATCCAATCTTATTGGGCAGCACTTGGAGCTGTGCAGCTTACATGTGTATATTGTAGCTTATACATGTATAATTGTAGTAGCAATTATTCAGTTAAATAAATAAATTTACATACTTGAATTGTCTTGAAATGAGATCTGTCTGTTTTGCAATATGTGCAGGCTGGGAATGGACTTGAACAAGCTCATCCTAAAAGAGATGAAATATTTTCAGCATAGTTATATATCAATAAAAATAGCATTCACGTCATATGCTACATAATAGGGACCTTAAGCATCTGGGACTTAGACGTCCAGGACGTTGAATTTAGACCGAGGATTTGTGAAGAGTTTTCTCTTGTTTTCTTGAGAACGTGAACGGAGCAAATTTCACGTTCAGGACAGGGTTTTAGCTTCACAACAGTTGGCTTTCAGACATGCACATTACACACAAGCACAGATAATTACATTCCAGTCAATGTCCTGGACATCTATGTACCAGATACTTAAGGTCCCTATTATGTACCACTTGTACATGTATGACTACTTATGCTGTGCAGTAAGAAATCATTTCACACTCATTCATATATATGAAAACCAACCAGTTCAAAGAAATGTATACTACAGTAACTGTATCATCATCACGCAAACCAACCAAAATGCTAGACAATCATATGTACCTGTCCAGTTTTCCTACATGTACAGCATTTCAATTGGCAGTTTGTACACTGTATCATTAATTTCTTGATTCTTTTAAATGTTGTACATTGTATGCCCTTTGTTTTCTCATTTATTAACAGTTATAAAGTTATAAAATAGCTTTACAAATCTGTTAGAGTACATACATAGAAAGCAGATTATTTTGTGAAAAATTGTTTCAAAGATATGTCATGTCATACCTTGCACTGTACATGTAGCTGAAGGAAACAACAAAGTGATAATCTTACATGACATAGTCATATACTATCTTGACAATTATTTTGCCTTGTATATATGTTTTATAATACTCATGAATAATTAATAAGGCCAAAACAATAGAAAATCATAAGTGTGGAGGAGCTTGTATATTTCATACACTATCGTCCTGATGTGCATAAACTTTAAAGCTGATTTTCTCAGCCCAATTCACATGTATGTTCAAAATTTTAGTCAAACATGATCTAGCTACTAACCTAGACATATTGTAAGCAATGTACAATATGCGTGGCCATGCTATATTTGATCTACAATCTCTTGCCTTCGGCTCGAGCTTGTATATCAAATACAGCATGGTCACTCATATTGTAAATAGTACATAATTGGTTCAACGGCTGTCATCAATCATATTCTATGATTAGGACATGCAACAACAATGTTCATGGTACAAGTATTGATATACCACTACCTATATCATGGCTTGACTAAAAATGCACCATGTCCTTGAATTTTGATTGGACAACCAATAAAGGTTTGGACACATGTTGCGATGTTTCCTGCAATGTTGCCTGTTATGCTGCTTGCAACAGGGAAATCTTGTGTCCACCAGTAAAAGTAGAACTTGTTTCTGCCTCTGTGATGTTGCCAGTGATGTCATGAACAACACTTGCACGGGTGGACACATAGCGCACTTTTTTGGTCATTATAATGACCAAAAACTTCAACAAACACGAGATCTATGTAATCTATGTAAGTAAGGAATTATAAACATTGTACAAAAACAAAATCCAAAACTTACTCTTAGTTTCTGTTGATTCTCCAAGTCTTCATCAATTTCTTTCTTAATGTCATTAAACTTTGCTTCTCTACTTTCTAACTCCTCCTTTAATCCTTTGATATCAACGGTTCTCTGTCCGACCTCTTTTTTCAAATCATCTATAGACTTCTGTAACTCCTTTTGCTGTTTTTCAATCTCTCCAGGTTTTGGCATACGAGAATACTCTCTCTCTAACATCATCTTTTCTTCTTTGAGCCCCTCAAGTTTAAATTCCAGCTGATATTGCCTTTCATCGGCCTGTGCAAGCTCGTTATGATATTTTAGAAGTTCCTGGCGAAGTTTGTTTACTTCTGTGTTGTCACCATCGGGAAAATTGTCGCCCTTTTCTAACTCAGCTCTCTGTCGTTGCACTTCTTGGTGCATCTCTTTAGCTTGGTGTAGAAAGGCTGTTTCTTGTTCTCTCGTTGATTTGAGTTTTTCATGGAGGCTGGTGTATTTGGCTTTCAGTTTGGCTACCTTTTCACCTGCGATCTTGCCCTCAGAAAACAGCTACAGAGAAAAACAAAAATATTTGAAATAGACGTGATGATCTTGCCTTTGAAACAGCCAGTTTACTTATAAACTAAATTTAAACTAACCTCGTCAAGACATTGAAAAGCAGGACTAGCAGACACATCAACTGGACCTTGTTCTTGATGAAGTTTCGGCGCCACTGCCCAAATAGCTGGCTCGATCTCTTGACTCTCAGTCCCTCGTTCTTCGCTATCACTCATGTTGAATATTTGCTACCGAGAGGAATTTTTTAGGTAAACTTTAAATGATTTTTACCAAGGATTTTGATTTCTCTTTGACATTTTCAATCTCAGCTCGGTGAGCTCGGTTCAAAATGGCTTCCATGAAAATACTCCGTTGCTAAGCAACGCACTAACTAAACAGATTAAACCATAGGTAACCCAAGGCGATTTCAAACTCAGATTTCTATGCGAAAATATTCTATAATAATAGTAAACAAGCTATGAATTGTCTCCATTATTTTTATCCTATTTGAATCCAAGTGAATTCAAATATTTGAAAATTTATCGAAAATTCTATCAAAAATCTGAGTCGGCTAATGGGTCTATCGCTTGGGGTAGCTGTGGCCTACCCAGAATTCAAGAAACCGGAAGTAGAATTCTGATAAACAAAATGGCGGCAGTTTTGTTTCTGACGTGAAATAAAATGGTTGATTTGAACAAAACTTTCAGCTTCAAGAAGCAAGTATTCCCTTTGATTCTCAGACAGAGAGCTCAATACCTTGGAGATGAAGCAAATAGCGGTTTAGGTATGGAGATATTTGTTATATTATTGATTTTCATTATGAATCACATGACTGTCAGGTCTTGACTGATTTCAGAGCTCTTTTCAACTCTATCTTATTATTATTATTATTATTATTATTATTATTATTAGCAGAAATGTGTTTTGAGGTTAGATTTTCGTGTAATTTCAGTAGTCATTTTATGCAAGACATTAGTTTTTTTAAAAACTAATTTTATGCAAGACATTAGTTTTTTTAAAAACTGTAAAACCAACTTTGCAAGAAAGCTTGCTTCTCCAATTTTGATTTTTTCATCTTCAGAGACTGATTATGACACAGTCAACGACCAAATCCATGCTCATATTGTCGGACAAGAGAGAGATGGTACCATACTTGTAGCTTGGAATGATAAAAGTCCAAATGTAAGCACATTTAGTTTTTATGAATGACCATTCAAACTACTATATTAATGCACTCTAAAAGTGATTTTTCTTAAATTAAGTAAAATTCTTGTTTCAATGTTCCCAGGGAAGCATGAAATTGCTTGATTTAAGATATCTCTCTTAAAATATGAATTAAGAACTTAAATTCATAACATCATACTTACCTGAGGACATTGAAACAAGAAATTCACTTAATTTGAGGTAATCACTTTTAGAGTGATGCACACCAACACACTGTACTAAACATATGGACACGTTCTGTGTATTTTGTATAATGCACCTATCAATGTTTAACTCTTGGGGAGAGGGGAGGGATGGTCCCTTCCAGTTTCTCTTGTTCTTTCAAGTGTCAAATTCCCCTCCTCTGGGGGAGAATGTACTTGTCAAATGTCTGACCCAAGGAACAAGATCCTATGTCAATTCCCCCTGGGTTTCCTGCCCCCCACCCCGACCCTGGGGCCAAACATAATATACAACAATCAATGTGAAGCTTGAGGGGGATGGGAGCATGGGGTAGGGTCGGAGACCTTAATCAGATAAAAATACTTTTGACCAGAATCACTCACCCATGAGCCATGGCTAAGAACTGGGAATAAAGACCCCTTGGACCAAAATTAAGTTTAAAGTTGGGTTGATTACCCTGTCAAAGTCTTCCCCTATCCTGTAGTTAGCTTACCTTCCTTGTCAAGGTCACTGGTGTTACCATGTTCCACTATAAATTCTGATTTGATAGACAATACTCTACAGTATTACAGTGTGATTTTTCCACTAAATGTAATGTCCATTCTATAGAATGGCTACATTTAAATGCATAAGTATAGATTTTTCATGCTTTTGCAACTTCAAATATTCTTTTATACTTTTTATGCTATAAACTAAGTTAAGTATGAGCTTTTGACTTGTATTTTATAGGGTACACACAAAGTTTCATATGTTGCAGACTATGAACCAATCAAACAGAACTTCAAGGTTTGCTCTCCCTATATATGTAATAATTAAAAAACTTTGCATTGTTTTTCATACTCTACTTTTGATCAAAGATTGTTATGTCCATGTTCTTGCTAATCAAGTTAAAAGTTTTAATTAAAATATAATATCTAACTGAGTTTGGGACTACTTTCTAGGTTCTGTTTATTCATGACAAAAAGGTAGAAATAATTGGGGCATCAGTTAATCAAGAAAAGACTCTCTTAGGTGAGTGCATATTAACTCTATTAGACATTACACCTACTCTTTCCTCTAGTGAATAATCTTTTAAGTATACATCTGGTGTGAAGGAGCTTGAGTATGGCTTCAATCTGTGACTGGGCTTCACTGAGGGTTTTAATTATAATTAAATGACTAAGGCAAAGGTTCTGTCTTTGTGACTGTCATGCAAACCAAGTCATATTCTTTCAGCTAAAAATGTTAAGGAAAGCCACATTCATATTGGTCAGATGGGGATAGGAATGGGGGTAGAGGATTGGAATGGGGATTTCCTTATTTAGACAGTACATGTTACTGTCACACAGGGATGGGGATAGGAATGGGGGTCAAGGATAGGAGTGGGGATTCCCTTATTTAAACAGTACACATCACTGTTACATAGGGATGGAGATGGGGATTCCCTTATTTAGACAGTACATATTACTGTCACATAGGGATGGAGATGGGGATTCTCTCATTTAGACAGTACATATTACTGTCACATGGGGGTAGGGGATGGCGATGGGGATTCCTTTCTTTAGACAGTACTATCCCCTATTAGACAGTACACATTACTATGTAGGTTAACCAGCAAAGAACTGAACTTACTATACAGTTATTTTTTATTTCTAGCTTTTACCACTACTGAACCATTTTGTGGTTCCTTTGAGGACCCCCCTGGAACTGAACACCCAGGTAAAGAATAATTAAATCTAACTTGTCATGCTGTACATTTTTTTTGAGTTGTTTGGTATTTACTTTTAACTTATTTTATAAAGATAATTCATGAATTGCTCTTTATTTTTTTTTTGCATATTGCTTCAGCAATCTATAAATCATTCCTAGCAGAAATTCGACCTCAAAATAGAATATTTTCATTGTGTGTTGAAAGGCACACATACCAGCGAGTACAGGTAAACTATGTAATAAGATGCTAAAAATGATATAATGCTAAAACCAAATTCAGTAATACATTTTGAAAATTTAGGAAGTTCCTATCTTTTATGTTTCTTAATGAATCTATTTTTTAAGCATGCATCTGACACTTGGACTTTGAACTTGATAAGTCCCATTTGCAAAGTTTTCTGCCGATACCATGAATTAGCTTTAGGCTCTCGGCCAATCAGAATTGAGATAGTGAGTAAATTGTATAATAATTTCTATTACATTTCAGTTTCTGTATGGACTTTATGTGTGTTATGGCAGTACATCTAAGAAGGAATCCCACATGCTCTTTTTCCATCACAGGAAAGGTAAAATGTGCTTTAATCTGTAATAAATAAATATTCAATTTTGGTCAATTTGAAAATCTGAACTAAGCTGAAACCTTTCCTATGTACAAAATAAACAACTCATATTCTGCATATATGATTCTCAGGTGGCTTTCATTTACTCATAACTTATTTAATTATTCTCTCATTTATTCTTCCATTTGTTTGTTTGTTCTTTCATTTATTTAAAAGGGGGGAAAAACATATTTAAACAGTATATTTTACGACCACTTCCCGTGAGGGGTTCTTCCATGAGGCTCCCTCCACACACATTCAGTATTTACAACACACAGCACTCAGCTCACATGTTGATTTTTACGGAGGGAGGAAAACCAGAGAACCCAGAGAAAAACCCTCATGACAAGGGAGAGAACAGCACATCTAACAAACTCTACTCACATGTGGCACCTGCAGGGCTCGAACCAGCAACCCAACCCACTGGACTCACAGTGGTGAGAGACAAACGTTTTACCACTACACCACTCATGCCACCCCAGTGTAAAAGGAAGGGGAGCTACTTGTATTCCTGCGTAAACATTAAATATATTTAATGCCTTCTCCCTGCATGTACCACCACATCTTAAAGTGCACATGAACCCTGAGACAATACTTTCAGTATTGATTCTACATGAAGTGAATAGTTGAATGGTAAAATATTTCTTCATCTCAGTGTTGCGTTTTTAAGTTATAAAGGTTTATTCCTCAAGTATGCT
>JAAAQI020093001.1:0-16524 GCA_011800005.2 Stichodactyla mertensii | reverse complement strand
ATTAAGAAAACAAAAGAAACTACCGAAAGGAATTGTGGTATTAGAGGTATGAAACGTCATTATGCAATGGGTCTATTGGGAAAACTGTGCCCTAAGTAGAGGTCTTTTGAGCAAAGGAATTAATAATCGTATTCTCAAGGGATTGACACGTGGTCTAAAATGGGAAAACATAATGCCCAAACTGAGGTCTATTGTACCTAATTTTCGACTTAAGTTTTCTCGGCCGCTATACCACCTAACATAATGAATCTTTGCAGGGTTACTAAAGTTGAGGTGCTCTTTCTAGTGCTCGTATTAGTTTATAATTCTAAGTTATTTGAAATTTCGGCCGCCATTTTGGTAAAAGGTCTATTTTAAGTGAGATAGGGATAAATAAGTTGAATAGTAGACGCTTATTAAGGATTCTTTTCCAAGAATACGTTTCTAGTTTACCTGTGTGTCAACCACAGCATCGTTCTCATGCATTTTTCAAAATGGAGGCGGGAACTGTAAACTGGTCTATTGTTATATTTTAGATTGCCGACCGACAACCTTTTTTCGAAATAGGCGTATAAAAATAACCGAGTTAACTTGAAGGCCAAAAACAAAACAAAAAACTGACAAAACAAGCAAACAAAACAAACAAACAAACACAAAACAACAAAAACAAAACAATCATTTTACCTAAAATGTCTGCGCGTGAGAATGGCGATTTATCGAACTAAATGTATTTCACAGCTTAATCTATCTTTTACACGTTTCGACTTCTCGTGTGATTTCGTGCGACAATGACTGCGTTCTTGAACAGCAATCTTGCATTTAACCAGGGTTTTATGCCTATTAGCGTTAATCTTTTTTCATCGTAGAAGCTTTTTCACATACATCTCTGCTAGTTTGAAGAACTTTTGTTCAGGTGCTTCACTAAAGGCAGGTGGTTTAGTTGGTGTCTTTTTGCTTGATGTACTTGGACTTGTTCTTTCGCTTAGCGGTGATGGCAGCATACCACGCCTGACAAAATGGCGGTTTAGCCCACCAAGAAAATGACTCTAAAAAGTTATAAATAAATTAAAGACAAATACAACAAATATTTCATGAAACCCTATATATTTTTGGTGGAAATGTTACCCCGCGAAATTTAAATCCAAAACGTGTGGCGTTTTGTGTTGAACGTCTCTAAAAGCCAGAGACCACGCAACCTTAGGTAAGGTCTGTTGTATTATCATTACTGGTTTTCCTGTGACGTCCTGGACGCCATGTTGGTTGAAATTTACTAAGGATTTTTCGGGTTTTTTTTCTTTTGCTGTCATCATTTTTTTGTCTTTCGCTGCTCATTTTCTTCGGAAAGATTACAAACTTATTACCGCTGATTTCAATACCACGCGACCGCAAAGGTGATTCTGAATCGTCAATCAAGAAAAGTACGAAAGGACTTCTAAATAAACACAATCAGAAGAAATTCACGCAGAAAAAATCAATGATTTTAGCGCTAAAAAAAATGTTATCCCTTATCGCCTTGCACGCGTCCTAGCCTGCTCTACAGAATCGATTTTTTACGATCGAGTCTGCAAAGCAGGCCGCAAGTGTCCCAAATGAATGTAGACAAAACATTGGCTTTTAACTACACTTTGACTGACGGAAGAGAATCGCCAAAATCATGCTAGAAACTTTTGTTATGTGGTCATTGGTAAGATGATTTCAGCTCATATATCTCCCCTTTACTGACCAGTTCACTTCCAAGCTCTCTTTTCAGAAGCTGCTTGACCCGCGGGTCAACTGATGGATCCCGAAGGTAACCGGACGCCTGAGACAGCACCAAGACTAGCGCATTTTCCATGGCGAACATCAACAGAAATCTGTAGGATTAACAACACGAACCTTTAAAATAACAAAACAAAAAATAAGCCAATAACCGTACGATCAAGTAGGGTTCTAGTATTTTGATTTTCAGAGTACATTGTAATAGAAAACAGAAGGAAAGGTGAAATATGAAGGAAAGAAGAAGAAAAAGAGGACAAGAAAATAAAGGCAAAAGAAAAGGTGAGGAAGGAAGAAAATACTAAAGCAACAAAGAAAGGTAGGTAGGAAGGAAGGAAGGAAGGAAGGAAGGAAGGAAGGAAGGAAGGAAGGAAGGAAGGAAGGAAAACCAAAGAATGGGACGAAGGAAGTTCTACTTCAAGTTTCACTCGTGGGCTCTGATCGAGTCTTTCGACACGATGTTTAGCACTTACTTGGGGAGAGTCTCTGATAAAGTCTTTACAGGAGACTTAACAGGAGATCGAACATCACCCTGGACAACAAAACAACAAATGCCAGACACTATAATTTCCTTGTAATTAGGTCCGAAACGACACTGAAACTACGTGTGACAATACTTACAGGACTGAGGTTGGTAAGGCACATATTCAGACAAGCCAGGAGCGTACCAAAAGAAAGGGGTTCCTCTCTATCAATGGCTGGGGAGCTGAATCCTAACGTGGCTATTGGCATGTACTCTTCTATGTCCATACCCTGGGAAAGAATAGATAGACCATTGGTAGTAGTTTATTCGGAACAAAAAAAAAAAAAAATGAAGAAATCAGTGAACCAGATGTGAACGAAGGAAGCAGGGAAAAGAAAGATGGATGGCATGATTGTGCGCGGCAATCGTACGATACTATTTTGGGACTTTTTAAAACTGCGGAGCACTGACACTATAATGAAGCAGGAAAATTGAATCTTCATTATTTTTCATACTATAAAAAAGTATGAAAAAAGTATAAAAAAGGTTGAAGGGGAGCACAGCCTTTGGCAATCGGCGTCGTGATTGGTGAGGTACAATCACAAAGTAGAATGAGACGTTTTCAATCGAAAATTCACAAGATGAATAATCCAAACTACTCGCAATCTAAGGTCTTCGCTGTAACGGTACAGGTATTGTTTATAGGTATGAATATGAAGACATTCGGACTGCTCCACGATTTCTTTTGGTAGTGCAATCGCCATTTACTGATTGACAATCACCGTTAGCCCCTCAACCTTTTTTGAAATAGCTGTATAACAAGACTGATATGATGTAAGCAGAGACACTTTAAATACCTCGTCTAGAAGAATCTCACAAATATCTGGAGCAAACTGTCTTAGCATGGCGAGAGAGTTGCATAAGATTTTCAGCAACCTGTCAACAAATTAGTCACGAGCACGTGACTCAACTTGAAAGAGCTGATACTCAAAATAAACTTATCATCATGCATCGTCGTCATCATCCCCATCATCATCAACATCACCATACATAATCTTCATCATCACCGCCTTTATCATGTATCCTCGTCATCATACGTCATTAGTATCACCATCATCGTCATCACCACCATACATCATCATCATCATCACCACCGCCACCATCTTCATCATCATCACCACCATCACCATCATCGTCATGCATCAGCACCATCATCATCAAAATTGTCCTCATCTTTATTATCTTCCTTGTCATTTATCATCATCGCTATTATCATATTAGCTGTTTGCCCATTTATTAATTGTTCTCGTACACAAGGAAAAATGACTACAACAACAATACAGACAACCACCACCACCCACCACCACCACCACCACCACCACCACCACCAACAACAACAACAACAGGATTTAGAAATCTAGACTCATCACTTACTTGGTTTGTGTATTAGAGACCACCGGGTTATTCCTAAATGTGTCTTCGTCAGCATATGAATATGTACGCAGCAACTCACGAGCAGAGAACGAGCTGCTCAGTGATTGGCTAAGATATGATAGAGGTTGTGAGCCTTTTTGTAGAGGGTTACCCGCTGACATCTAGAAACAGAAGATTGTCTGTAAGAAATGCGTAAGGATGCCAAACATTTCTCTCTCTGTGTGTCTATATACATTCAAAAAGCTTCAACTGCGTTTGCCTTTGCTTCGGAAAAATTAAAGCTTAACCGGCGAAACTGCTTAAAGAGGCATTCTCATTATGTACAACCACTGGTACACGGCATTTAAGTGCAAGTCGCAAACATTTTTAACTTAACTTTTTGAACTTTTTAACTAGATTTCCAACGGTCAAAAGTCGCGTTCCCAAGACATCTTTGTAAGTATAAGTTTAAAGTTGTTTATCGATTTCTTCTTACCTCCAGAAGATGTGCCAGAAGTCTGGGGTGGGTAAGCAAGGCGATACATGTCTGACACAACACGCCCACGCGAGTCTGAAAAAAAATTGTGCTTGGTTAGTGTGTCGGTAGAATAGATCTAATCCATTGGGCGTATTTGTTTTCCCATTTCAGACCACGTGTCATTCCCCACGCCTACGCGAGTCTGAAAAAAAAATTGTGCTTGGTTAGTGTGTCGGTAGAATAGATCTAATCCATTAGGCGTATTTGTTTTCCCATTTCAGACCACGTGTCATTCCCTTGAGAACAAGATTCTTTGTTTGAGGTTTATCCATATTAACGTGTCTTCTCAAGCGCTACCGAAAAACAAAGAAAAAATACTCAAGGGAATGACACGTGGTCTGAAATGGGAAAAAAAAAATACGCCCAATGGATTAGGTCCATTGCTGGAGGTTTATAGTTCAGCGGACTGCCTAACTGCCTTTACCTTAATACCAAATCGCCTAATGTGTTTCTATTTACGTTTCCACCCAATTCAAATCTTTTGGGAATAAAGATTCTTTGTGTTTTGTATTTCAATATCACATGGAAATGAAATGGAAATTGTTTGGACAAAAGTTCTTTATTCCCAGAGGTAGTTCAGATTTTGAATAGTCCATTTGCATGATGGCGTCATTTTACTACCACTACCAGAATGCTTTGTCAAAATGCTTTCTTATTCAAATTTCTCTACTCTCCTGGGAATAAATAGATAATTGGTAAATTTGCCTGACAGTAGAAGCCACCCAAAGCATTCTGGTCTTGGTAGTAAATTAGGCCATCATGCAAATGGCCTGTTGGGTAGTACATAGCAACGTGAAAGCCGATTTGGTCTATTCTACCTAATTACTGTAGTTTATTCTTCAATGCTGTCAATGCCCTAAGTTTAAAAGGTATGTTAAAAACTTGTAGTAAAATAAAAATGAATCCCACGCGCTAAGAGGGCTATAGAGTTTTTAAATTGTGACTTTTCTGTCCAATTTTCTCGACGTCCGAAACGTAAACCAAACATGATCAGTATTCGAAATTTCTTTCATTTGCAATAAACAAAATTCTGCCCGTATGACTGTTTTCTGTGAAGAAAGAATAGAGACTAGTCTTCATTGGGCTGCTTTTCATTTCGGACCCAGAAATCGCATTTAAATTTCTATAAGCAACATAGAAAGCGTTCTTCAGAAAATTTGCTATAAAATCTCATTACCAGTAAGAGTTCTTGAACATCTGAAAGAGCAAATCTCCATTCATTGGTGAAATGACCAAGCTCAAAGAGAAACACCGTGACGTCCTCGGCTTCCTGTAACGCTTGAGTGGACTGGGAAGCACGGATCATGTCCATGGCTCGTGCCAATCTCTCTCTATGTACTCCTGCAAAGTCTAACGCTTCTTTGAGGAAGCCATGTCTTAATGTCCGTAACATGGATGCCATGACGGCTAAGCTAAGGTGCCATACTTTTGTCCAATCATTGCGCGAAGATGTCACTCCATTTGAGTCGCTTACTTGAATGGAAGTTGTTTGCCGTGCTGGATGGGATCCCTGTGATAAAACATTTTTTTTTTTTTTTGAATAATATGGTTTCTAGTGGCTTCTTGTCTTACAGTGATTGTACAATCAAATTGTCAAAATTGTTGTAACGAGCAGAATCTGTTAACAACGTTGACGATGCGATGGCGATAGATTACTATAGTATCCCTTCGTTTTGTTGTAAGAGAATTAACCATTTTTCCAGGATTCGTACAACTCGGTTATGCAATTCTCTTTATCCATTCCTCACGTTTTTCACATTCATTTCACTCGAATGCAGTCTCTATTGATATGCAAATTTCTTATTATTATGCCAAATATATAGCTATTTCAAAAAGGTTGACGGGGCGAACGGCGAACGGATAAAGGCGAACGGCAATCGGTGATTGGCGACTGAACGACCAAAAGAACTGTAGAGCAATGAGAATTTCTTCATATTCATTTCTTAAATACCTAAACAATGCCTGCACCTTTCAGCGAAGATCTTCAGTAGGTATTGTTTAGGTATTTAGAAATGAATATGAAGAAATTCTTATTGCTCCACAGTTCCTTTTGGTCGTTCAATCGCCAAGAACTGATCGCCGATCGCCGTTCTCCCTGTTAACGTTTTTTTTTTTTTTTGAAATAGCTGTATAAAGATTGTTACGAATTACTACACTTAAAGTCGGAACGTTGTAAGAACAGCAACAACAACACAACAACAAAAAGAAAAGAAAAGAAAGAAACAGAATGAGGCGGGGGAGGGGCGTTGCCTTGGTCTAGAAAGGGTGGCATCCACTAAAGATCCAAACTTATGTCTTTCTTGTTAGCTACGTACCTCCGAATGGTTTTCTGCTTCCAATGCATTAAACAATGACGCAACTCCTAAACACAAAGTGTGGGACAGGTTATTGAGGGCCAGTGCCTCTGCGCTCTGAAGGAAAAATAAAAAAACGAACTAATCATTGAATATACGTATCATTGATTGGTCATCTTTTCCCATTTTAAACACACACTGATAAAAGTGCCTAGCCTGATTACGAACATCTGCATATAGCACAATGCAAGTAATGAAGAAACCTGTTCCTGGTTTTCCCTTAGCGAGCACAAGACTTAAAAACATACAAAAACGCAAGCGGCAAAGATCGAAATGTTCTTATCCTTGTGAGTTGTTATCTATGAATCTGCTTGCCTTGCTAGTAAAATCTAAACTCAAGATAACTCAAAGAGTTGTTCAAGAAGTACAATATCATGCAGAAGTACGCTAGAAAGTGCAAGCGCCGTAAGTCAAGATCCTCCTTCCTTATAACGCCGACATTTGGATTCTGGTCCGACAGCACAGGACTTGGATTGGACTCTGGATTGTCTGAGCGAAAAATGTCGGGAGTAGACAAGGAAGAATCATTCATCGTGTTGTAATGATAATGACGGGGGCGCGCGCGCGGGGGGTTGTACCTATAAAGAAAAAAGACCTACCACAGGAATCCTGGACAGTGATAGAAACAGATGCAGAACGGCTTCGGAAAATTCCAATTTTTCTTTAGTCTAAAGAAAATGGAAATTACAATGGTAAGCTCTTTCGTTTTTGAGTTTTTTTAGCACTTGTTACCTTTTCAATCCCAGTCTAGTCTAAGAATAAGAATGTGTTTGTATGTCTGTCTGGTCTTCTTGTCCGTACGTTTGGTCTGACTGTGTGTGTATTTTTCCTTAGACTGGTCAGTCTGTCCCATGGTGTGCTCTGATGGTCCATCTGGTCTATACTCGATTATGATTACCTTGACACAGACATCGAGGGCCTGGACCAAAGACGCGAAAAGCGCATGCTCTCTAAGGACGGGAAGCCACTGACCAGGATTTGATAAAAGAATGTTCAAAATCTCATCGATGATAAATACAGAGAGCTCAAGGACCTGAAAAATACAAGGGAGAAAACGCAATTACCTTTTTGAAAAGGAATACATTACAACTTACGTATAGGCAGTTCGTGGTTTGGTAAAAAAAAAGAACTTTATGCCTAGTTATTAAAACAACAACAACAACAACAACAACAACAAAAAACACGATGCTATAGAATCTCTTGATCCATCACATCTTTTGTTTTGTTATTCTCGAATTCGGTGTTCAGTTACAAAGATTCATAGACATAGGAGCAGTTTAATGTCTTTTTAAAAAATAGGATTATTAGAAATTCAGTCAATATTCCTGCGAGCTTTTACGCTGAACGAATTTTACCCTGCAAATGGTTAGAGCTTCACTGAGGATGACCACATTAACACTGCCGTTCAGTCTCTTCGCACTTAATGTGCATCAAAGGGGCGTAAAAGAACCACTGAGGACGTCGTTTTCTCCTTTTTTCCCCTTGAGTCATACGGTACCCTGCGACAAGAGGCCATCATTTTCTTTTTTACTAAATGAGCGGCAGGCTCGACGCGAAGTATATTCAAAACGGAGGGTAGAAAACGCTCTCAAGGTAGACGTTATAGGCAAACATTTGGTCAAATTTACTCGTCAAGAAAAAATCAGGAATACCACGAAGACCGTAAACTATAGCATGAAATCTTGAAAGACTTGTTCCACAAATTGCTTACCTTTACTTGGGAGGTTAATTATAAAATGCTGAACATCTCTACTTACTTTGTCATGTTTCTTGTTTTCTGTCCCAAGTCGTCCATTCAAATATTCTAACGGCTCACAGGCTAAAGGCAGTAAAGCCATAGAGTATCCACTATCCAGTTTACCTATACATTATAAACAAATTTCTTAACACTTTCTATGTAATTGAACAAACGATTTGCGCAAGTCACGTGACCTCCATTT
The DNA here is from genome assembly GCA_011800005.2 of Stichodactyla mertensii. Taxonomy (NCBI): domain Eukaryota; kingdom Metazoa; phylum Cnidaria; class Anthozoa; order Actiniaria; family Stichodactylidae; genus Stichodactyla; species Stichodactyla mertensii. Next base: position 8,082 of record JAAAQI020093001.1, on the reverse strand, counting down.
TTGCAGACTCTTATCCTAATCACTGTATTAGGGTTAGTCGAAAACTACCAGTCTCTCTTAGAACTTGACCTGGGCTATTTCTTTAGGCTTTGACATGGCTAGGGTTAGGCTTGCTAGAGTTAGGTTAAACTAGGCTTGGCCAGATCAAGTGACTGGGTGCTGACACGCTTTTAACAACGAAATTGAAGTTAGAACACTTTGGTGAGTGAAATGTAGCAGTTTGGTGTAATCAAATTTGGTAGATCTTTATTTTGACTACCCCATCTATCCCTGGTCTTAGGTGTAGTACTGGTCTGAAAATCCTTTGCAGAAGATTTCTCATGGCACACAGAAATTCTCTCTCTTGATTAATAGTCCTATTTCCAACCAAAGTTTGAGAGAAAATTTGTATTCATCAATGTTATTGTTTGAAATGGTTTTCTTGTTAAAAACATTCTTACTTCTAATTTAGCTTTCGGCTCAACGAGAGCCTTGTTTACAATATACGAAGCAAGCCTTGTCGAACATAACGTTTTGTCCGCGTAATAGTGAACAAAAATCTCGTTAAACCGAAATCTCGAAACTCAATATTTTGTACATGCATTTCTTCAAGGCCTTGCCTATTCTTTTACAGCTTTGAGAGGCTGCCACTTGGTCATTTTTCAAACACAACCAAACTCAAGAATCATGTGTATTTTGATGTGTTCTTTCTTGTTGCTGGGTCCTTTTCTTCATTAAAAAACCAACATTACATGTATCGCATATAATGTAATTTTATATCGAGGCAATTTCTAGAGTCGCTGTCGTTACGGATGTAACGCTAGATAGGTTGACGCTGAGGCTGGCGCGAGGTTATTTAGGTCTAACCAATCAAGGACAAATACGCGTAACTGCCCATGCACGATGACTATTTAACAGCGTGCACCACCAATTTCGGCCTTCATACTATTTGCAGCGACGCCATCTTCCACAAGATATGATAAAATAAAAATAGGTCCAAACCATTCCCCTGCTCCAGTCTTTAAGGCTGGTTCTCATATGATCGTTGACGATTGCTTTCCGTCGCCGGATTGACCAGCGACCGTCAGTGGTAATCAGAAATTATATTTGAAGATATGCTAGTTTGCTCAGCGATTGTCAGCGATCATATCAGAACCAGCCTTTAGCCACTGTCTAAGGTAACATAAGATGCAAATATAATTGTTCAAAAAAAAAAAAAACATTTACCTGAGTTACCATTACTGCGCGTGTGTTGAAACAGAATCGATATCGCAGAAAAAACAGGAATTCTGATATGTTCTAACAACTGCACATCGTTGTTATTCGCCGCCTCTAAGATATCTACTAGTTTGTTGAAGGTAGAACTTACTGTCTTTACAGAGCTGTTAGAAAAAAGACAATCCACTTTAAGCTACAACTGTCCATATTCACGATAGCCGCCATGTTTGTTGTCTCGTTGTGATGCTAAAAAGCCACTTGGTTATCGTCCCGTAAAATACTTTTGCATTTGAATAGTATTCGTGAAAAAAATTAATTTGATATTTGAAATTTGCCTATTTTTGTAAAACAAAGTTGTTTTTCCATGTTTGCCCCCTGGAAGACCGCATGGCTAGTTTGCATTACAATAGAAACCATCATGGCGGCCATCGTGGATATGATCTTTTAGTCGGTAACCCCAAATCCCTCTTAGCTTAACCCCTTTGAGAGAGGTCTGGGAAAATACTCCCATTTTAAGTTCCCTTTTGCTCAATGTTAACCTAAATAGCACGTAATGTATGCTATAGTTTTACTAGCATCCGTGGTAAGGTAAGGCATTATAAACGAACGATACAAATGCTTAACCAAAATTTGATGAATTGTCCACAGCAACAGACATTTGAACAAAAGTTTCTCTGCCAAGGAAAGTTTACACGCAAATTGTCTGGTTTCCAAATATAAGATGCAATGATGTTTAATGCACGACATTTAAAATGTATTTGGTGGCTTTTACAAAACACATAATATCGATTTTCTTTGTGTTGTTACTGTTTTGTCCCCTTCCCACGACCATGATCCTTAGCGTTTAAAAATAGATCGTTTTGATGTGACGTTATGATGACATAGGGCGATTCGAAACTGACGTTTTATCAAATAATTTTTGCAAAATTCAAAATGGCGTCTGACAAGATTTGATTCACACGCCCCAGTCAGTCGCCCCAGTACCACGCGTATGTGCAGCAATCATAGTCGGACGTAAATGTGATTAAGCTGGAATAAATTTCCATTCCGTTTCACAAACCCAACCAATCCCAGAATACAAAGTGTTTGTGTGACAAACCCAATGGGAGCCGCGGGCTAATAAGAACTGTTCCATACCTTTTCCATTTGTTAAAGAGCATCAGGTACAAAGAACTCAACTCGTGGGCAGCAGCCAATACGTCTAGCGTTACGGGGCGAGATACCTTGGGAAAAAATAAACGTCCAATGCATATATTCAAGGCTGTAATTTTACAAATATTCCCTATCTTTTCATAGAGAACAAAAAAAGTTTCGTATTTAAAGCTTTGGTGTCACCTCTTCAGATTGGGCGTAATACTGTCACATTTCACACCTCTTGAGACACATCCACGATACTGTGCAACGCGTGCTACCGTGGCCATCCAATGCATTATAAAGTTCAAGTTAGCCGATCAGATAGCAAGAATTCGTCTGCCAGATACAAAATCACGTGAGCTCACTCAGTCGTGAGGATACAATTATCGCTATCTGATTACTAGCTAACTTGTAAAAATAATGCGTCAACACTAAACCGGTTAGCATTAAATAAAGAAATGATAACACGTAATCTGCAGTGTCCAAGCTGATAATGTCTATATCGAGTTTCATAAGTAGCTGGCTATCAATGAGCTGATAGAATATCTTTGATTTGTTAAGGTGGCTGCCTACTATTGAATCGAATTTCTGAGCCCACAAGCGTGCGCGTGCATAATAACCGCTGAGTTACCATGGTAACCTTCGAAATTTTACTGAAAAAGATTGAAGAACCATACGTGTTTTGAACTTCAAGAGGGCAAAACCCTCAAATTTTGCACGGGACCCTATACTTTTTATGTGCTTATTTGAAAAAGCTCCTAAAAATCTATGTCATATCAAATTTTGAAAAATGTTTAAATACTCTAACTTATGAAAAAAAGTGAATACTTGTGCGAATTTCTGTTCAAATTGATGGGATTTTTTCCGGGCATCGGTCCAGCGATGTATGCCAAGTCCAGGTATTTTCATCTTCTTATCTCAAAGTTATTTGTCATATTGTAGAATTATCAACCTGTTAACATCTGTACAAATATTGTCTTTGTACATCTATTATCTTTTGAGCTTCGATTTTTTTTTTTTTTTTTTCTACTCACTTCGGCAAACGAGATTTGTGCTTCCAAAACTCATAAACACCCATCCATTCAAGCTTGATTATCTCAAAAACTAGTTCGGGACACCCTCTATTTCTTTTCATATTTGAAATCAGCATTAAATTTCCGTTAAAAACGATGCTATTTTAAAAAAAGTTAAATATAAAATTCAATATAGTAGCCAGTCACCTTAAAATTCAAGCTATTCTATCAATGAGCTGATAGAATATCATGAATTTTAACAAATAAAAGATGCACTTTGTTGTGTGTTGAGGAGCACTTTCCTTGGCCTAACTTCAAGAAAGCATGGCGTCTTGGCTGTAAAAACCTACTGAATTAGATAAACGTTGGCTTCCTTCAATAGTATTCTTATCTACCACTTGCTCTTAGCCGACATTTCTTTACAGATTACTGATCAAGCGCTTAATTACCTTGATTTTAAGTGCTTCCAAAGTGTCTTGAAGAATCTCGTTTCGTGTTTTTGCATCACGCAGCCCATACACGTCGCTCTGCGGATAAAGGAAATGTGACATTACACGTAAAGCAGGACCAATATAAAACCCTGTTTTATAATCTAGAAGGAAAGAAAGAAAGAAAGAAAAAAAAAACAGAAAAAAGAAAGGGAAAGAGGGAGAGAAGGGAGGAGGAGGAGGAAGGAATGAAAAAAGGGAGGGAAGGAATGAAGAAGGAAAATAGAAAGAAAGAATCTCTTATTTTACACCAGAAAACCAATCCCTTGAACGATTCCTTCAATTAATACTTATAGTTCAGCGACTTCATCAAGAACACAGTGCAATGAAAACGTCATGAACACAGTTCTCAACATTTAGGCGTTACCAGCGTAAAAAATCTTGTCATTGATTTAATGTCTGCTTCACGCGAAACCCTGTACTATGTACTATGAGGAAGAGCACATCAAAAATACTAAGCTTACTGCAAGCTTATCAAAATGTTCAGCATTACAAATAAATGTATAGTTTGCAATTGGGTGGACAGTGTGCCCAAACAACTCTGAAATATTTCCTTATAACTTCCCAAAATTGACTGAATGAACTCTTTTCGTATTAATTTCCTACTCAATTGATATGCTTTGGTCTCTGAATAGACCTTTCCTGAATATCCCACAAGACAAGGCTGGACTTGATGTTATCATACATTTACTGTAGCGCATAATGTCCAACCGCGATTTGGAATTGTTGTTTTGTTGACAAGTGAAGCGAATTCGGTAGAGGTTTATTGAATAGTACACTTCCGTGTTCTCGAAAATGATGCATGAAGGCGAGGCTTCGTGCGATCACTTTTGGTGAAACGCCTGGCATTTCTTTGACTTTTTCTGTTGCTTAAAAGTATATTTTCACGAGTGAGCCACAAACAAGTCATAGAGAAAAGAGTGACAACAGAACAAGCCAGTCGTTTCACACTGCAAACGTGTGATTTTGCACGAAGCCTCGATTTCATGCATCATTTTCAAGAATTCGAAAGTGGGCTAGTTATCTTAACAGTTTGTACTCAGTCCTTCTACTCCTTTGTATAGTGAGCAAATTGACTGTCACGTGATCTAGGGTCAACTGAACAATATTTAATAGCTACTATCATCGTCTTACCTCGATAGTCGATGCCACAACGAGGAATGATCTCCAAGACCTCAGTAGCCTTAGATACTCATTTTCACTTGATTTGAAGAACAAGGGACTAACTGGACGTGTTGGAGGAGTATTCTCTGCTTCTTGGAAGCGATCTGATTTCAGTAACTAAGAAATTCAATAACAGAGAGAGAGGGAAAAACAAAATTATGTTACACGCGACCTAGACAACTCCAGACGTCTGGAGTTTTGGCTTCCGCCAGTTAAAATATTTACTAACTCAGACTGTGGAAACATTGACAGAAGCCAAAAAACCCAGACTTATGCACTAGCTGCTAAATGTCTAGCTGGGTCGCGTAATTTTGAAAATGGGTATAACACTGATTAGAATGGTGGGAATTTGACAGAACACTTGTCCGAATTAGGGGAAGTTCGTAAAGAAATATGCAAATTTTCACTATATTTGAAAAATAGTTTTAGCCCCAAAGGCAGAAATTTGACTGACAATTCAACAAAAGGTTCAATTCCCCACCATAGACGGTCCCTTCCCTCCGCGGTCCATTACTTAGAAACCAAGGGCATTCATGGACGTGTCACAGACCTTTTCCAAGATAGTGAACGTGGTGCAATGAGGTCTATTTTGCCCACGAACATCTATTGTTTCATGCCTTATATGGTGTTGTTTGTATCGACTCTAGGTCACAATGCACCCTTTTTTTAAAATGGTGTCGACGAAGCTGGTGTCATGCCGTGACCGTGAACCATCCATTTATCCTTCCATCCATCCATCCGACACAAGTGAGAAAGGCTTTCTCACTTGTGTCGGATGGATGGATGGATGGATGGATGGATGGAAGGATGAATGGATGGATGGATGGTAGTCTGGATGGAGGGAGAGAGGGAGGGATAAATGGATGGATGGCAAAATGTCTAACGCCCCTTCACAAAAACAAACTTATCTTTAGAGCCAATACTCATCTAATGACAATCCTTTGACACAGCACCATCACGCTCACAGAACGACACATGATTTTTCACAGTCGTACTGCAAAATCTGGTCTAATGATCGAATACTCACGCTTGACCAATATTGGTAACGCTGTTTGGTGGCGAACGTCTTGAGCGAAGACTTCATACAAGCATCTAACTGACCACTGAAACAATAAATATGAATGCTGTCAATAACGATTTTTTTCTTTCGTCCACCATAGGCCTTTAGCTCATGTACAAGCATTACGTGATCATATTTTTAGTGTTGTGCCTACGCAATACAACGGATTTTGCATAAACCGGAAACGAACGATATTGACTTATAGCAGGTACACGGTACGATATCAGAGCGGTTTACGTATGAATGGGAAACGTATGGTACTGACTTACAGCAGGTACACGGCACGGTACAAAGCGCCGTTACGGCTACGGTAAAGTACGGTACTGCTACGGTATGGCTGCAAATTTATCGTATAGTTTCCCACTCATACGAAATCCGCTCTAACACTGAGATTGCTTCCCATTCTTTCTGTGCAAATCACCCTCACACATTCAGCACGCGTAGTTAGTTACGACTACGGTTACAGTACGGCTAAGAATTTGTCTTATAGATTCCCACTCCTACGAAATCTACTTTATAGACCAGAATGCGTCTTCATTTGGTCTTCACAGGTATTTCTGGGTCGGACTCGCATTAAAGTGATAGATCCTACCTGTAAAAATCGCTGAAAATTTGATATTTTATAGGTTTTGAGTTCCTTATTTCGCAGCAAAGAAAAAAACAAGAGTCACCCGTGCTTGTTTAGGAAATATTGGGCTTCAAAGGCAAGGGTATTTAAGAGATTTTGCGCGAACGCTAGTTTTACCTGGACACGTAGTAGGTCTCTAAAGCAAGGATTTGAAATGCATACGAACACGTCTGTAAGTGAGCACTCGTAACCTGCAGGAGATAAATTGAAAGGTTGCAAGATTTGATGTTCTTGTTCTTTTACGGAATGGTTATTTCGACATCAAGGTGGATGGAATGATGGATAAATGGAAGGATGGGAGAAAGGATGGATGCATGCATGCATGCACAGGTAACTACTCGAGATTAGGAACAATAGAAGGCCTCGCGCACTAGTTTAAGGAGAACTATACACTTGTTCTTACATGTTCTTCTTGTTCTTCGATGTCGAAGTCAACAAATAATGGTTGCATTAGAAACTGCCAGAAACCCTCGCTTGTAAAAATAAATAAATAAATACATGAATACACAAATAAATAAATAAATTAATTAAATAAGCAGATAAACAAATGAATGAATGAATGAATAAATAAATAAATAAATATGAATAAATAAATAAAATCAAACAGATTAATGACTATTTTATCTGCTACAAATGTACGTGTTTCTTTTGTTACTGTCGTTGTTGTTGTTGCTGTTGTTGCTGTCTCTGTTGTTATTGATGTTCGTTGCTGTTGTTGTTGTTGATGCTTGTTATTGTTGTTGCTATTCTCTGGAGTTTGGGGTAGGGGGTGAGTAAAATACCTGGTTCTTATCGCTGTTAAAGCAGCATCCCTTCGGTCGAACCACAGAGCATGAAGTAACATAAACGCAGACGACACCAAAGCCGCAGGCAATCGAGACTGCAAAACAATAATAATACATGACAAAGAAAAGAATTTTCGGCTATCGTGGCTGCCAAATTCAAAGAACAATAAACAGATGATATTTTATTGGCTTCTTTTGCTATATTAACTAAAATGGCGACCCGATGCACTTCTTTTTTGGTAATGATTTAAAAAGAATAACAATTTAGATATTTGCAGTGTAATCTTCTCAAGTAATCCTTAACAAGAAAAATTATGTCAATGCAGAGATTTTTTCACGCTTTCCTTTATAAATATTATTTCGTTAACAAGTTAAATGAATCTACGTACTTGTTTAGTAGGATCCACCATACTCAGTACAGCATGTAGGCAGCTACGATCACCCAATGTAAACTCCTAAAAACACAAACAAAATGTTAACATAAGCAGCAATAAAATATCGATATCATTTACCGGCTGGAGACCCGTATTGAGATATTATTATATAGACATGAGTGAGATACTGGAAAATAAGCCATTCGTAAACATGATACGAAACTACATCCGGGAACCCA
>JAAAQI020092890.1:0-16529 GCA_011800005.2 Stichodactyla mertensii | reverse complement strand
GCCGTGGTTGGCTAGGGCGGAGAACGCCTTTCCGGGGCTTTTCTTATTTTTGCCCAATCCGGGGGAAGCTAACCAGGGGTTTTTTCTTTTATTTCTTTGGTTTTTCAATTTCCCCCCCCCCCCCCCCCCTCGTGTTTGGGGCTGTTTTGTTTGTCGATTCAATACCAGCAGAGCAGGTCTGCTTTTTTTGTCATTCAGAGTTTCGCCCCCACTTACATGGAATGGTATCTAAAACTGACAGAGTGATGACCACACTTTATACAATAACTTGTCCTAATAAGCCATAGTCCAAGGAAATGCCGCGAAATGCCGCTTATATTTGTCCGTGCTGTTATACTGTTTCATTAAGACTTTCTACAACCTAGATGGTAGTTGGCCATTTTAGTTTGAGGATTGCATCTTGTATCCTGTGTCCACATCTTTATCTATTGATATATTTTGATTCTATAAATATATATGTATTATATTCTATAAATATATATATATATATATATATATATATATATAATCAAAATAGATGGTTGAATCCAGAATGGTAAACCTAACCAGTCTTAATAGCCTAAGGCCATCCCTCAGATTAACATGGATAGCAAAGGAAGTTACAGTGAACTAAGAAAGTGCTCTTGTCAAGTGGAGTGAATAAGTTATATTTAGAGAGTTTTATTTTAAGGGCCATCAGCCTCGCTATCACGTGAAGACCTTTTTGTCCATGTCATATAGGTAGCCCGTCGAATGATATTAAATATTACAGTGAGTTACAACTCAAATATTTAACGACAGTGCTCCCTGTGCTCTACAGGTAATGCCGGATCTGGTTTTGTTTAAGGATATTACGTTGTAAACTTTGGAAATTTGGCCGCCATTTTAAATTGAATTTGATCGTCTTTTATCTCATTTGAAAGAGCCCGCGCGCGCAGAAAGGATGCGCAGAAACAATGGCCACGAACGTCCGTAATTTGTCATTTGCGATAACTATTGCAGGGGCGAATCGAGCTTGTAAGAGCAAGGGGCAGATGCCTTAAATTTCTTTACTCAGTTGCATGGATCATAAAGGCACGGATATACGATGCGACGTTGCCTGTGACGTGCTTGCAACGGGAAATCGTACCGTGTGCTCACCCCTACAGTTGTTGTACGCGAAGTAGCCGGCAGAATTAGAAACGAGTTCTACTTTTGCGATGTCGCCGACGACAATTATGCGATGTCGCTGCACGTGTGACAAAAGATCCCGTTGCAAGCAATGTCGCAGGCAACGTCACATCGTGTGTCTGAGCCTTAACTAGCTGACTGACGACGGAAAGTGAATGCCATTTCTCAAGTAGTACGGAGTTCACCCTAACACCTCAGTGAACTGTGAGGAAACGCCTAAAATAACCAGTTCTAAGATACGCTTTCGTGAATTATCATGTTAGACAGACTTTCCCAGTCAAAACTAGCAAAAACCAATGTTTCCGAAATTCAGGAATGATATTTGTACTAGCAGTTAAAACTCGGCTGTCTATTTACAGAATAAATAAATGAGTGAAATAAAATGAATGAATGAATGAAAGAAAGAAAAAAGGAAAGAAAGAAAATGAATGAATGAATGAATGAATGATAAGAGATCACAAAGAAATAAAGAAATAATGGCTCGTGAAAAAGCCAGACGGAAGAGTTTAAAAAATTCCTCCTACCTAATTGATGTACAGGTGACGGCTAATTGGTTTTGGTTAGTTTTGATGCATTCAGTCAACTGTTCATAATTTTTTTACTGTTAGGCTGGAGACGATTCTGTCAACCCAAGTGATACGGTAATAATGGTGAAAATGCGATACTTTGAGATTCAATCTTGAGTAAGATAAGCCTCCCCGATCGCAACCATGGTTAAATATAACTCCGAATCGGTGCTGTTCCTGTCAGATGACAGACATCGCTCTGCCATCACACGTTATTGCCTTATCCTGGAATCGTTATATTATTTAATATCGAAGGGTGCACAGCCCTTAAATAGATCATGGATTCAACTAATAAACGCAGTTTAGATTGTTAACCGAGAGCAAACGTTTAGTAATATCAATGACACACGGTACAAACATACCGCTTATGGAAGAGATAACCACGGTGCAGAAGGTTGGCGCCATTTCGTAAGAGAACATTGGATAAGTTAGTGAGAGATGAGTCGATGCTATCTCTCAGGCTTCGACGGAGTTGCTTCTGGTGCTCTTGAAATTGATTCACCCACTGGATCCAATATCTCGTTCATTTTGTACGACTTTTCTAGGGAGCCACGAGTATGTAAACCAAATCCAAAGCGCGGGAACCCGAGGAATAGCCATTAATAAAACCATATGCCCCGTATGCATCAATCGAGAGATAGCCCGACATTTTCTCGGTTCTTTCGAGAAGCTATGAGATCGATAAGATCTCCATGTCGGGAGGCTTTTAATCAGAGAGGACAGGTATGGTATTGAGCATCGGGTTTGTTTGACTTAACGTGAACCAGATTTAGATATTCCATCGATAGCTTGAAATAATATAAACAGTAGTGTGGGTGAAGAAGTTAAAGTACTCTTGTGGTAATCTCTTTGTGTGGGATGTTGTTCTTTGAAGACACTTGAGAAAAACACCTTTATTGTGCTGATAAAAAACGAAGTTAAGCGCTCTTTGCATTTTATTGTGGTCAGTAATGTCACTTTGTTAAGACGGATAGAATCCAAAAATCATGTTTCTCGATTACGTACCCTAACCCTGCAATTATTTTTGCGTTAATACAACTGAGGCGCTAGGATATTAGGAGAGAAAAATGGTATTGTATAATAGTATAACAAGCAATTCGTTAAACAAAAACTCAAAGCTTTTCTTTGGTATGACTGTAGATCCTTAGCCTCTAAGCTTGACTGATTTTATCTTCGTCATAAGTTCCTGTATTTTCCTCCTATTACTTCTTTTTGTTAACATTAACTTGACCGCTATCAGAATTTAACGCAATCTTCTATCTCCTAAAATAATATGTACTAAATGCGCTTTTGAACCGTTGAAAAATCGATTTATCTCATTTTAAGTAAACAATATTTAAAAACAGATAGCATTTTACCTTTTGATTCCTGATTTGATCGAGCGACCAGACGCTGAAATTCGCAACACAAATATTTCAGTTCGCCATCTCACTAAACTAGACGGACTTTTTTGAGCGTCGAGGGAGCTACGCTATCTTGAGTCATAGACAAATTATAGCCGGATTTTCAATTGACAAACAACCAGTTTAGGATATTGTTCTGCATCTAAAGTGAAATGCGATTAAGGAATTAGCGGCGCATAAATCTCTATTTAATCCTACTCTTCGCCAAGGAACGGGACACTATAGGGCTGTAGGATAATACGCGGTTTTATGCTCTTAAATGAATCTGTCAGGATTTGAAGCGGTATTAAGCACTTAGGGTGTCGTAGAGTTACAAGCAAATATGTCTAAGAGATTACCCCAGTACAAGATTAATTCTTAAATGTGAACTTTAGTATAGCCAGAAGTTGGATTTTTTGAGATGGATCTCAGTAAATCTATCTGGAATTAGAATTGGTCCGCTTTGTTGGAAGAATTCATATTATATTACTTAGAATTATCTTCACAGTATCTGATACAGTTTCCTTTGCGGAAAAAAAGGTATATTTCAAGAACTTGGTATTATTTTGATTAATTGTTGCGGAATAATGATAAGCAAAAAGAGATTGAAAATCATGTGGAAGTAGCAGTTTAATGCACCGCACTGGGTTTTTTTGCAAGGAAGTTAGACTCGTTACTACTGAATAGACGACAACTCACTAAAACAACAATATGATAATAATATATGATATAATATAATACATATTCTCGCTTTAGTATATTTGTTTTCTCTTGGGGTAATAGTTTCGACTTACACAGTTACAAATTATCACAGAAACAAGATATTATCCATAAAGTGAAGAAGAGTCGTTCCAGAATACTCTTAGTCAGCTTCCGGGATAAATACCTCTAATCATGAAAGAAAGCACACACACACACACTGTAGGTGAATACAAAGGAAAACAACGTTTTGAGATGTTCACAAGGAACAAACTGCACAGCCAGAACGCCCCGGCGGTAACTGCTCTGCACACATAGTTTTATGATACGTTCCTGGTCCTGATCGGCCATTTTGTCAAAGGCTAGATGAAATACGATTAACACTAAACTCTTTCGTTTTCTTTGCTTGAGGACCTGGCATCAAGTGGTACTTTAACCATGATTTAGCCATGGTTAGCCATGATTAGAAGCAACAAGCTTGGGAAAAAAACCTGCCTTCAGTTTATTTCCACATCAGTTTCTTAGAAAACAGACCGTAAAGAGGACCAAAGTCGACTGGGGCGAGTTGGTCGGTTGTCTTCAAAGGAGTTATCTGATGAACCAAATTTATACCAAATGGAATACTTATCGCTTTAACGATTAAAAACTTGTATAAAGCTAATTAATTCCAAATAGAAGTTTTTTCTACAATTATTATCTGATTCAAAACATCGTCGGGTAACTGTTCCACAGTTCCTCTCTGTGCGCATGTGCATGCTGTAGTACAAGATTTCCGTAACTAACTTCCGGTACGTGAATAGAGTTCGCAGGCACAGGCGTAGAAGTTATTTGCGCGCGCGCATGTCCATAGCAAGTGCCACTGACCGGTAACATTGAGGTCTCAGAGGCCCATTCAGTGTGTATATTTGGACTCCAGTAATGAGGAATGGGCGTGTGAGTCACGTGTCCGTGAGGGGGTTGATAGTACATGGGTGTTATATAAGTTGGATCGTCTTCATTTTGAAGACTGTTACGGTGTTCTCGTTCTGATGCGATGTGTCGTCGTTGGTCTTTGCGAAACTTTGCTCGTCTGTTTTTAAACCACACCTAGAAAAAATGAAAGGCAACACCTCATCACTTGGCAACAGCTATAAAGGCTCAGCACTTACATGGGTTCTTTATAGCTACACCGATAGGTTGGTCACAGTTTCAAGCCCCGCCAGAAACCTCAAAATCTTTATCCGAGCTAGCCTGATAAAACCTTTTAAGGCCTGTTTACGATTTTTTTCTGGGATAAGCACTGCGATTTTCGCTGCGATGTAAAATTGCGTGTTTAAAGTTACCGGCGATTGTAAGACGATTTTCTATCCCGTCGCAGATGAATCCTCGTTGTTTTGAACATGTTCGAATTTAGTGCGATTTTGCGGTGATTCGCACTCAAATTTCCATTCATGTTTTCACACGATTTTTGTGGCACTAAGGTGAATCGCAGAAAAAATCGCCCTTGTGACTACGGGCCTCTATATCTCTGCTAATTATACGGCTAACAATCAAAGCATTTCGTGTTAAACAACAATTAAAGCGTCTCTACAAGAAGATGCAACATATTCTTTTGCCTTAACACAATTACAAATGTATGTGTATAAGACTGTACGTTTTACTGAAGCACTGGAGAGGCATTTCTACTCAAAGCCTCGTACATATTGAATACGAACGTGTCTATGACGTAACATGTCATGTACAAACCCGACGCAATAACACAATAGATTCTATTATTATTCATTCCCCATTTAGTAACATCTAACCCACCTGTATTCTTGCTTCTTGTAATGTCGTGGTTTCAGCAAGCTGTTCTCTCACTTCGACATCCGGGTAATGAGTTTTATTGAAGACCTTTTCGAGTGCTGCGAGTTGCTGATGGGTGAAGGCAGTGCGCGTGCGCCGACTGCCTCTTCTACTCTTCTCCTTGCGAGCTTCGAGAATCACGTCTAAAAATAAATATTATGAGTCACTTAAGGAGGCTCAAAACGGTTTTTGGGCGCGCGCTCTTGATGACGTACTATGCAAAATCATTTGAACTTGCAAAATAAAAATGTTGTCCCTCAATAATCTGATATTCAAACCAATATAACTCAAAAACTTGACGTATGAAATTTCTTTAAACTTTGCAAGTAGTTTTTATTTAAGGGATTCTAAGTGCTAATAAGAAGAAGAAGAAGAAGAAAAAGAAAACTGTAATGGGGAACATCCTAAAACAAACTTCATTGATTTTTGAGAATTTCCCATTACAGAATTTTTTCTTTCAGTTTTCGTCCAAATCAAAGAATGGGTGATAAAGTCAAAATAAGCCAATTTTAAAAGATTTGGCATTTGACATTTCTTTGGCATAGCAACGTCATACGTCATATTTTCATTTTCATTCCAATATTTACTTTATTGTCTTTGGTCTTCAGGGTCAACTTACTGTCATATATTAGCCATATAAAGTATTTCAGAGTCACTTTTGTAAATGTATATGCCAGTTCTAAAACCCTTTCAAGCCTCCTTAAACTGAGAAACTAGTGAACCACTATCAGTATCTACTTGCCAGTGTTTTGAAGAATTTCTTTCGGTCTAGTGGCCGAAAGCCATCACGTTTACCCGGCACAGTGGAAAGCAGCTAGATGTTAAAATTAGCAAGCTTATTTTTCGTTTGCACGTTACGTCATCGCGGCCATGTTTAACAAACGATTTCTCATTAGGTCCTTTTGTTTGTACCAACAACATGGCCGCCATGCCTTTGTCTTTTGATCCTCTTGGATATTGTTGAAAACCATCAATAGACCGTTTTCTCAAGGTTGCGTGCGCATCCAATCTTGACGGGCCACAAAACTGAAAAATGCAAATTCAGTAAAATTGAAAAGCAAATTTAATATTTAAATAGGAGATTGATCAATTTTATGAATTCTTATTGAAAAATGAAAATAGAAATGTATGGTAATTCTCATTATAAAGCTCCTGTTCTGGTATTGTGGCCTGTCAAATTCCTTGGATTTGGATGAGCGCGCAACCTTGAGAAAAAGGTCTATTCGTGATCGGCGTGTTAATTACTATTCCATCACATAAATAGACGACAGTACGTATTAGTGACTTGACTGCCTGAATGTGCCAGCCTCCGAAAGGGATTTCCTTTGCACAGTTTAGTATGCCACAACTTCGGCATGGATTGGAATACCCATTAAACAACAACAGCAGCAACAGCAACAACAAAAAATTATGTTTAGGAAAATCATTTGAAAATTGCCTTTGAGTTTACGAGGGTAACACCTGCTGCCATGTGTCTGACCAACAGACAACCTGTAGCATGGAATATACAAACTGCTGATTCCTTAACTATATACTTCATGGTGAAATGCTGATTTTTTAACTAGTTAGACATGGCAAAAACCTTCAGTCTTTCGAAATTTCTGACTCAAAGTAGCATTAAGAAAGCTTACGTCATTGATGATAATCTAGTGACCCTATAGGAAATCTCGTCATAAAAATAAATAGATATTTAAGCACGCAAACAAACAAACTAAAGCTTTTATTACCAATATTATCTATTGAATAGGAAGCTCAGAGTTGGATTAATGTTCTTTATATTATTAATGCGAGACATGATTATACTGGACTTGAAAATATCATTGATTACTAAATCATTGCAGCCTGGCAGGTTTTTTTTGGTTTTTTTTTTTTTTTTTTTTTTTTTTTTTGCATGCGGCACTGAGGAATTGCATGTGCGTGAGAGATCTCAAAGCGTCACGCGGTTTGAAACTGAATCATTTTGGCTCCAAATTTAGTTTTATTCAACCAAACACAAGGCTCCCGATTTAAATAAAGAACTTAAGAAGACTTTTTACAGCATTTCGTAAAGTCAAAGGACCCCCTTTATGGGTGGCATGGATGGCGTAGCGGTACTGAAAACGTTCGCTCTCACCACTGTGAATTCAACGGGTCGGGTCTCTGGTTCGAGCCCTGCGGATCCCACATGTGAGTAGAGTTTGTTAGATGTGTTGTTCTCTCCCTTGCCATGATGGTTCAACATTTGAGTTGGGAGTTGTATGCTTAATGTATAAGTGGTAGTGTGTGTGAGTGATAGTGCCCTCAGTTTGTGCGAAAGCAATAGAACGACTAGGCACTTAAGTAAAAAGTTTTTTTCTGTTATTATTGAACAACCAGAATGCCTTCCGGCCGTTTTGCGAACGACTATTCACGGTGTTCTTTGATTACGACTACATGACTTATGTTTTTTCGACGAATCAACGATACTGGCTGCAGCAAGGAGACCTGCAAACTGGGAAACTAAATCAAATTAGCTTGTCCAAGTCCCATATAAGCTGGCTGTCCCGCGGCAATCCATGACTTTCTTAGCTCTCAGGGTGCAGGGGGTGCCAACCCCCCTGAGATGAGCGATTTAAAGTCAATCATGGCTTTATATTATCTATTTTTGGTGCTTGAGTCCTTAACACAAATAGTGTACCCCTCCCTCAAAAATATGCCGGGGGTGCACCCCCCCTCCCCCTCTTTTTGGAAAAGTTCCTGGATCCGCCCCTGGCTCTGAATGTTAATCCCGCGTGAAGGATTAAAAGATAAAGTGCTTGTGTATTCTAAGTAGTGATTATAGAAACAGCCTCAGGCATGTTCATATGCCAAGTGAAGAAAGGTAGGCTTTGGAACAGTGGGCTAACAGCATGGTGTCACATAATAATCGAACAGTTTTAAGAACTGTTGTCCCAGCAGCACTCAACACTTAATACATCATAATGAAAGACGGATGAGAGAGCTGACTGGTTTTCCTAATGCGACTCTTTGGGCAGGCCTCTGCCAGA
Source organism: Stichodactyla mertensii (assembly GCA_011800005.2). NCBI lineage: Eukaryota > Metazoa > Cnidaria > Anthozoa > Actiniaria > Stichodactylidae > Stichodactyla > Stichodactyla mertensii. Next base: position 7,904 of record JAAAQI020092890.1, on the reverse strand, counting down.
ACCAAAGCCAACAATGGTTATTTCTTGTGTTACGAGAGACAAACGTTGACTTTCGGTGCTGTGCTGTGTTACAACTCTATAACTGCCCATTTCATTAGGACCTGACCATGTTAGATTATACACGAGTACTTTTTCCACTCGGCAAGATTTGTAAACCCTCTGCGAATGACAAAGATATTACTGAAAATGAACCAACTATCTATGCCTATGATATAGCCAAGTTCATGCCAGTATCGACCGAGAACAAGACCCTTGTAAGAGATGAAATAACTGCTTCAGCTCTAATATTATTTTTGCGTGACCGACTTGCATACCGTATCCTATCCCGAGTTTTCTTTCACCGACAAGGGAGAAATAGAAATAATAACTATGGTTTCTATTTCGCAGGTTAAGAGTTTACTCGCGGTGTAGTGCGCCTCGTATGATGTAACAAAAAAAAAACCAAACAAACAAAAAACAAACAAACAAACAAAAAAAAAAAACAGCCTCAGTAAAGTTATTCTATATGAATGACAAAAACTTGAAGAATGACTCACTCGGAACACGCACTTTAATAGTTAATAAAGTCGATAAACTGCATAGTTAAAACGCACAGGAAGGTGTAAGTACTACGTAGGCGTATTGTCCCAACAGGAAACTTGTGGTACAGGACAAAAATGACCAGGAGACGAAACTAGCGGGACGTTCCGCACGCTAGTTAACTCTAAATAGCCAGAGGAATATTTTGAAATAGAAATTCTTATCCAGGGAGCATTGTATCAGCTTTCTATCGGTTTCTTTGCCACTACAAGGAATAATTAATGACCTGTCCAAAGAACCCTGCGTGTGTCTATAGCCTAATGAATCCCATGATATGGTAGCTCTTACTTGCCCAAAACCTAGACCGGTCATCTTGGATAAACTCTAAATACGATAAAGATGCCACGCAGTCTTAATTACACCGCTTAGTATTATCGAATTATGAGAAAAAATAATGTTCACTTTCTGAACCAAGGTAAACAGACTTGACTACGTTGTTCAAGGATCACACAAAAATGTTTCTCGCAGTAATGAAGCCTGGATGTACCGTTAAAGTTATAGGCTGGTTCGTGTTAGTTATACACAACAAAAGGCAACAGACAAACGGAGCAAACTCCAGTAGCGCGTTTGTCGAGAAGATTATCGTAGCTGTCTATAGGCTTAGATGATCTAGCTTTAATATTCACATCGAATCTAAAAAGATATACAAGTTTATCCATCTAATTACATCTGTCATATCCCTTCAAATACGCCGTGTTTATAAACACTTAAGCCTAACACAGAATAAGTTATTCATTTCTCAAAAGCCAAGGGTCTGAAATGCTTTTATAATCTTTAGATACACAAGTCAAATTCCTTTGATTTGTGAAGCCAGTAGGGACTTTGGCGAAACCTCGCAAGGTGCAAATAAAAATTGGGAAAAACTAAACAGGAGGAAGAAAATTTTCTACGGTGAAGAAAAAATTCACTGATTCGAAGAAATTTTTAGGTTACTTTTTAGTTGTATCATCAAAATTATCCTTGTGACCTTTTCTTAGGGATCTGTTCACTGTTACGTGGTATTCGTATATCTTAAAAAAACTCTTACCAGCCGCGAATTAGTTCAGCAATCCATCAGCAGTTGAGAATATTTTGGCCGTGTTTCGCCGAATCAAGGAAAGACACAGTCGATCAGCACGCGATCTTACCAGATAAAGTATGAGCAGTCTGCTAAATAGCTGACGAGAGGATTAGGACGATTTAGCTAATACAAACTTACCCGCATCAAAGCGATTTAGAGACTTAGAACATCGCTCAAACTTTAACCGAAAACACAAAAGATTTACACACTTAAAAGTTAGCAGTTGTGCAGAGATTCCGAACCTTATTTGAAGGCGCCCTAACTGTATACCAAAATGAGATACTATCTATCTTGGCGTCATTTGTTTCTTTTGGGACTCAATTTACGGGTATTTGACTCAAACCTGCGTGCGAATCCATAAACATTCGATAACTTTCATTAGTTTCTTCAGCCATGTGTGTTGTGTTTGTATTGGTGCTGCGAAGTACTCATTCCTTTGAATTACATCCTGTTAGGTCTTGTTCTTTCATGAGGTATTCGCGCAGATTTCCTGTCCAGTGGTACTTAACGGTAGCCAACCTCATCAAAGTCAGATTTAGTTGAGTGACCTTCTTAGAAATCATCAACGAAAAAATTACAAAATAATCAGGCATTATTTAGGACTTCCACTGGCTTAGCTATATTATTCTCTCTATATATAAAAGTTTCCTTGTGAGGAACGGTGTAAGATTATCACCACTTTGGTAAATGAATCCCACTTCGTCGAAACCAAAAATTATCACATTTCTTCAAACTCCTACGCTTTCTTTTGTGTTTTTTTTCTAGAACTTGAGATTCTTGTGATGAATTTTTTCGCGTATTCAATCTTCTTGGCGTTTTCTACAGAGGGCGTTCAATTTAAATTCTCTGTTAATTGATCGCAAATCATCTATCACCAGGAATACTCCAGTGCAGCATGCAGACAATGGTAGAGTTGGATTGGGGTGGTTTTAAATACATTGTTCTCTCAATACCGACTATAGCATTAGCCAGGCTTTTCAGCACTATAGTTAATGATATTGACTCGTAGTTCTTGGATGTCTATCGCACCCCGCATACGAAACTTCATCTTTATCACACTCGCAAAAGTATATTTGTGCTGTAAAACTTCACTAGTCAAAACAAATACAGCCTTGCTAAACCCAGCTAGCAAAATATCTCTCCAGTTAGTGTAAAGCTGCAGTTTCAAATAGTCTCAGGATCAGTGGACTTATGGTTCGATAACTACAAACCTAATCCCAAAAGCTCTAACCTGCTTGCTTTCAAGTACAGGAGAGATTTATTATAATTTCTTACCTGCGAGCTTTGCTGCCAGGGAAAGCGCGGCATTTGCCTTGGGTTCTTCCTCTTCGCTGCTCACTGGAGGTGTACTAGGCGGTTGGGAATCCTTCTTCAGGATATTCTCGATCGAGAAAGGATTCGTCTCCATGGCATACACAGGAGTGGAAACCTCAACTAACAAACATAGGAAAGTATAAGTCTTTGAAAGCTCTCTGCACTTAGAGAGCTGTCGATATGGCTGTGATGTTGAGACTGTCACAGCAGACTTGAGTGGTTCCCTAATAAGTTCGGTCGGTGGGTTACCACCGTACGTAATCGCAACCCACCCGCTTGCCTTCGTAATCGCGTTAACTCATCCATGTGTGAATGTAATTAATACCGCAAATATGACAGTGAAAAATGTGTTCCGGTAACACCATTAAAACCTCAAAATCGACTAACGTGGTGTTAAAGCTATTTGTTTTTAATCTATTGACCATGAGTTCGAGAGTGCTGTCAGCTTTTTTGTTGTTGTTGTTGTTTACTATTCTTGTTTGTGTACGAATTGAGTGAGAAAAAAGGGGGCGCGATGAACTGAATTGGTAATTTTTGCAGATGGTGGGGGCCAATTGCATTATAAAGTGCTTTTCTAAATAGTACACTTTAGCTCACAAATCGTTAATAGGCTTAAGAAGATTGCGCGCCTTTGGAGAAATCAAATCAAGAACTTGACCAAAAGCTTCGTAGCCTGAAGTTCATCACAGTGGATTTATCACAGGGATACAAACACGTTGATAACGCGGGCTTCTCATATTTTTAATCGTAGGACCTTGTAATCTGTTTTTCATTAAGGTCACTCTATTGTACTAACTGCTAAAGGAACGATTTGTGTTGCGGTATTCCCAGACGTCATCAACTGTTTAGTCCGAATATCCTGCATCACTTAGGTCTGTTTATACTAAGAACGATTACTTGTTTACTTAAGCCTTGCTCATGGATAACGCGCGCTTCTTACCATCATCTTCAGTCACAAGGGGGATCGCGTAAAGGATGGTGTGAGTCTATTTAATCTCCTTGTTGCCCAATTGACGCACTGTTGTGTCACATACTGTATCGAGAAAAGCATCTCGGTTTACTGGTTTATTCTCGAGGGTGCACGCTGGCAAAGAACAAGAGGCCAAGCAGGGCTAGAGATGTTATGAGATAGAATTATTACCGGCCAAAGGCAAAAGAAAGGCTAGAGAATCGACAAAACAACAGCGTCATTTAGGGTTTGTGTTAAAAGTTGAGATATTTGTTCTTCAAACCCAACAAATATAGCCCTACACATGGTCATCGTACAGCGCTACGATAAGAAAATGTCTCGATACCGGAAACCACTTGATTTGGCCTTATCTTATTTAGCTACGTCTATTAAAACAAGACTGTAAAGCAGTAAAAGTGGTCATCAGTGATAAGCAGCCCGTGGGGGAGGGGGGTGTAAAGAGGGCGTCACAAGGATTTACAAATATTGGACTGAATCGGTCTGAAAATAGATTCGTGGATTCCTGTGGCTTTAACATTTGACGTCTTACCAATGAAAATTATATTTTTACGGTAAACAAAAGACCCGAATATAGGAACAATACCTATACACTTCTCCACCTGTCAAACAGAATAACCTCTTTCATTGTGAGATATGAACAGATGATAGAAACACTTCACAGGTATTCCATTTATTTAAACTGTTGTTTGTTTTAGCGCCAATAAAGAACGAACCGGCTTCTCTTAGTTCATGCCTCTCAAGTAGAGTAACCCAGATGAACCGCACGCTCAAGAAATCTAGCACCCCGACTTCCCTGACCTGCTCCAAAAAAGGTATCTATTAATAATGCTGGCTGGACTAATGGACTTGTAAGGATTTTACATCGATGTAGGCATCACGCACACGTACAACGACGTCAGGCTCTGCGACGCCTTCTATAGGAAATTAACAACTGTTTATCTCGAAAGCATCCGGTCTACAAAGACAAACAATTATCGTATTAATAGTTTTGAACGACTTGGATATTAAATTGATAGTTTTATCGACAGCAAAGGGCGATTTCCTTACTAAAAGATCAAAAAAATTCGACTTTTTTTTATCAAACCAGGCGTTTGTGTTTGTAAGTTGTGGTAAGAATTCGGACGACGACTCCAAGAGGAGCCGTGGAAGATATTGATCATTTTCGAATGGGATGATGTGGGGATTTGTTTGGATAAAGAAGAAAATCGCCTTTCTTTCTCGTTGACTTTTAAAAGCGAAGATCGGTGATACTTGAAGATCTGTTTCAAAGGTCTTTCTCTCACGGAAATGAGTTTTAATTTATCTATAAGCGACGAGACAATGTCTGATATTATTAACTAAACGTCCAACTGAAAAATGCTTGGAATTCACAGAACCCATTTCATGAACTGTTTCCAAACTGGCGTTCTACTTCAAAAGTGAACGAGGAACCTATCGGCAATTGAGGAATATCCTCCGCAGTTCGCAGCTTATAAATTTTCGTCATTTTGGGGTTCTTTCCAAACAGTTTCAAATACGTGAGGGGTGTTTATAATAGATGAGATTGCTTATCTCAAGTTGATTGTCGATCAACTGGTATCAATTAAACTTTAAATTTGCTCAACTATTTGGCCCGTTTTGAAAGAACCGAGCGAGGCTACGAAATATTGATGTTTTAATAGTTCTCAAGAAGATTAACTTTTTCTAGAGTTTTCTCGTGCAAGGAAAGAGTTCCAAGAAGATCAATCGTTATATGGTTATTTCTATCAGCTGTCTTAAAGTACTATAATATATATAGTTTAGTCTCCAAACAACGTTGATATCAATTTTCAACATTTTTACTATTTCTGTTTATACGTAGAACTGTTTCTTTTCCTTGCTGTAAACTCTCAGAGATGGTTTGCCATCTACATGTTATTCAGTTAATCTGGCTTCTCAATTTTTTTTTTTAATGGTCAAGATTTATTCTAAAAAGAAATCTTCCGATTTTTCATTACGTTTAGCAATCCATCCATCTAGCAATATTTTATTTTAAAAAGCACCCCGTTTGTTTATGACTAAAGCGATTGAATCAAAACCAAGAAAAGCATCACCTATTGTTTAATTCTCTTCTGCAAGCCATAATGTGAAGAATAAACAGAAGACTGGTATTCTTTTGAAGATGCTATCCCAGACTGTTACCCGAAGAAAGTCCATATTAGCTTTTACAGTAGCTAGAGCTGCTCATGATTAGAGCCAATCTGTCAGAGTTTTTCCCATCAAGATCTTTATAGCTCAACTGTGAAGTACAGGAGGTGGTTTAAGAATATTGAACTGTCAAATAGAAAATATTTTGCATCTTTTGGAAATGATCAATGTAAGTACGACTCGCATAGTTCTTCTTGCTGCGTCTCGGGCAAGGTCAATACCGGTTCTATGGTTATATAGTCTAAATTGAGCGTAATCGTTTACAGTTTTCGGGAAAAATGTTTCTCTTGGACTGATTTTACATGAGCAATTGATTAGATGTATTAGGCCTAGTAGGTAGCATATTGAGAGTATAGCTTGGTTTGATTGACAAAGTTAAGAATGGGTTTCTATGCTATGGACTGGATGTGATGATGCCTTTGAAGTATGGCTAAACAGATGTCAGAAGCGGGAATCTTGTGGAAGAAAGACTGCAACGCAGTTGACTAAAAACAGCTTCAAAAACTACAAAATCGCAAAGAAAAGAACCGATACATTCGGAAAGAACTAACGCAAAAATTTGTCCTTGTCAAGCACTTTCCATTCAAAAGAAGAAGACTACGCATACTTTGAAACGTAGAAAAAAAAAATCCCGACCACATCGAAAAGCTGCCTAAACTGACACGAAAGGGAAGCGCTAAGAACCGTCTAAACAACTGACACAAGAATGACTTATTATTCAACCCTTCATTTTCCAACTGAAGATTCTCTAACTAAAAACAAATTTAGAAAGCGGATTTATCCGAAAATGACGCCACTTTACAATGTTTGTTGCGCTGATGCGGTTTTTCTACTTGACACACTAGGCATCAGTAAAATTATTGTTCCAACCCTGTCCTGTTTATCAAATAAACACGCTTCTCTTTGTGAACCTGGTTGAACTGACATTGAAACTAATAAGAAAAGCCCTTAACTCGGGTATCTACCTCAAACCTTTTGAGTAACGGTTCTTTTTCTGTTTTTTTTTCCCCAGACAGCTTCTTATTTGCCAGTCTTAAGGCATTACCAGCCTCTCGAATAGTTTCGTCAGGTCACAGGAGATCAGTAAACATAAAAAGCCTTAAACCACTCGACCAAGCAAATTCCTGCGTAGTATTCAAAGCACAAATTTCCCCTTGAAGAACGTTTATTTTTAAAAACTGTTGACTTGAATTGGTCTTGTAAACGTACTGTGAAAATGCGATAAACTAAGCCGATAGGTAACTGGAGTGTCGTACTTCAAGCTTGTTGACCGGCGTTTTGTGTCACTTCGTGTTTGAAGTGCGTTTCTCTAAGGTTTCAGCCTTGTCATGATAACGATTTTTCCATATTCGTTAAAAAAGTCTGTCCCGTGTTTGAGATTTAATAAGTTGCATTTGTTGGTGATAATAGGCTTGACTGTTAGTCGGGCTGGTCCTAATATGTACTCAAATTATTGATAGTGATCGCTGTTTGGCGGATAGTTGTCGCCGTGTCCTCAAGTGATGCTACCAGATTTTGGGTGGAAAGTTTACTTTATGCGTTAGGTATGTAAGCCCAAGCAGCTTGCTTCTTTTCTGGCATGGGGTGTGCACTATTTTGAATGAATCTTTTTGAAGAAACTGCTCCCCAATGAGAGAGGGGGGAAGTGGGAGGGGCGTGTCATTTTATTAAATGGGTGGGATATAATATCCAGTCATATTATTTTTATTTAATTCATATTACATTTTATTGGAAAAAACTCCAATGTAAAATTTTTACACGGAAACAATAAAATATATTGTATCTTGTATCTTGTATCTTGTATCTTGTATCTTG
>JAAAQI020092668.1:0-16532 GCA_011800005.2 Stichodactyla mertensii | reverse complement strand
TAAAATTTAGCTCGAAGACCTACCTTCATTTTTTGATATGTTGAGGTTTTAGACACCATGAACTCACAGTGAAAAAAATCAGGGCAGGTCACCAATTTAGATTTTTAGATATTTGCCGTTGAATATCAAAATGCCTTATCTGCCATATTGAAAAAGCTCTACCACAGGAACCCCAACCAACGAAAAGCATGCACAGAAAAGATGCGTACGAATGCATGAGCGCATTACCTTAATTCACATAGATGTTAAATCAATAAGTTATATTTAAGCAATATAAAACTCATGCACCTGTTTCTGTACTGTGATATATCACGCTGGGAGAGTTTGTATAGCAGAGAGTTTCTATTGCTTTTCAAAGCTCTTTATCTCCCAGAGCGTTTATATCACAGTACAGAGACACAAGTGATTGTTCTATATCACTTTTATAAAATATTTTTTGCTGTTTCAGCATGAGCCTGTTTGATATAAACATGGTAGCCAGCCAATCAGCATGTGCACATTGTATCTCAAATATTTTATAATTCTGAAACTTTAAAGACAGTTTTTGGCACCTTCTAACAGGGGTGGGGTTTACAATCTCATGGCCAGCTTGAATCTGCTGCCGAACATTGACTGATTCTGGATGTTGCTGTATTTCATTTTCGAATTCTGGGCCATCATCAGGTTTTCTTGGTGCAGTTCCATTCATCTGTGCAGGTGGAATATCTGGGACAACTGCTGACAGCCCTAGTATTGATCTTACTCGAGATGAACGCACATCTAAGATGGTATCAGTGTAGCCAACTTCTTGTAAATATCTGATGAAATACAAGCATATGGTAAATAGAATGAAAAATATTATATTTTGTGGATGAAATCATAAGCAATGCTTATTCAACTATCTCACAACTTTGCATTTGTGGATGAACTAGCATTTCGTGAAGACTAGCAGCAGCAGTCAAAATGTCACAATCATCCACAAATGCAGAGTCATAAGACAATTGCCCACTTTTGATATTTTGGTTGAGTGATTGTACACAATAAGATCTGAGTTGAGCTCCAGGGAAACAAAAGAATAATTAAAATTATTTCGATATTATTTGCTTGGCAAATGATTAGATTGAGTTTGTTTTTATTTCTAGAGTATGTTATGTTGCTTGAAGAAACATAACATACTCAATCTTATGATTATTTCATTGTTATTCCCCGGAGCCTCGATTCAGTTCTTATTGTGTGTAATCACTCAACCAAATATCAAAAGTGGGCTATTGAACGAGTATGACTTATTAAGCATATGATAGCAAATATAATTACAATTAATAATTATAATTAATCAATCTTTGGCACATTTTGTTGATGGAAGGATGGATGGAATCAAGGAAGGAAGGATGTAGCGAGGGAGGGAAGGAAGGATAGATGGATGGAATCAAGGAAGGATGGATGGATGGAGGGAGTGAAGGAAGGATGGAAGGATAGAAATATGGACGGATGGATGGATGGATGGATGGAAGAAAGAAAGGAAGGATATAAGGATATGCTTTATTACAAGTTATATGTGTAAATACTCACTGTCGGAGTAACTGCCTTCCCTGTCTCCAATTCATATTGGGTTTTGCCCCAGAGTTATTACTTGTAATGACATCATTTTGTGTCTGTGTTTCTTGACTGCCTTGTTCTTGTTCTTTTGCTATTTTTTCTGGGCTTCCTATATCAGTTCCATATTTCAGTCTATGATATTTTGCCCTAATAATCAAAACAAATAAGTCAGTTTAGCTCAGCTATAGTGGTTTCCCATTTTCCCATTTCAAATGCCAAATTGTTTTCTCCTATTTGCCAGTTTTGACGTGCCCTTATATTCAATGGTAGAAAAGTAACTAACCTTTCTTGTTTTAAAGCATATTCTAACATCTTTATTCTTCTTATTAAATCATGTTTAAGATTTTCTTGTCCTTTCCTCTCCCCTTGTAAAAATGCAATTCTTGCCTGTACAGACAAAATGCATGCTAAAACAATCAGTATTTGAATAACCATAGGAAATGAAGGGTACCCAGAGGTTTGAATTAACCTTTCCAAAATTCAACCTAGGACTGGAACAAACTTGTGCCGCACAGAATTGTGGGGCTGAATTTGGGGACAAGATCAAAAAAGCCACCATCTTGAATTGAATTCTGGGATCAATCTTGGGGATGTGATAGAGTTCCTACCAGTGTTTGAGCCAGGATTTTCAGGAAAGGGTCATTTTAGCTGAGACTGTCCCTTAAGGCTTTTTCTTGGGCGTCAAGTACACCATTCACTGCAATTTTAGAGGGACAGAATACATTTTATTGTGGGATTGGCGTAATGGTGCGGCCTGGCTCAAACACTGGTTCCTACCCAGTCTTTCTCTGATTTTCAGAAAGGTGGATAGAAGGTGGCTATTGGCAGGAGGTCACCAGGTATTCATCTCATACCACTGAGTATTTCTACAATCAACAGTGCCATTAACTTATCAAAACTGAAAACAAAATACAATTCTATCCTAGAACTTGTCACTGGCAAACACAGCATCCTAAACAAGTGGCAATTTAATTTTGAAATTTTAAGTTTAGCAAAAATATTTTTCATTGGGATAATGTCTCTTTTTCATTAGGTCCATGCTAGTATTCAATCTTTCTACAAAACACTGTAAAAAATATTTATCCCTATGAAAAACAAAAAACAAAAAACGTTCTTTGCTAAATTTCAAATTTCAAAATTAAATTACCACTTGTTCTATCTTTTTGAAGAGAACCCCCTACTGCAAAAAATGCTATAGCCTCCTGGCACTCGTGAAAAATGACAAGAAGCCAGACATGCCAGACCAGACCTTGTTTATAGAATTTTACATAGCTTTTGTTCTACCCTTAACAGCAACAGATCTACATGTAATTTTCTACATACATGATCTATGGAAACCCTTTTTGCAGGGTTCTTTTGCTTTTTCCAGTGACTAACTAAATGGAAACTACAGGAAAATGTCAAAGTAATATTTTGATAGCTGATCATAAATCTTGAATCATAATTTTACAATGTATATTGACTAATAATTAATAAGATCAATTTGTATTATGCAAAATATGAAATTCTCATAGAATAATATTGAACATTTGTTTGCTTTTTCAATGATTCTGATGTTTTTTATTCAAATTTTTTTCAATAAGAAGCTTTGGTTAGCAGCTACATTGAAGTAACAAAATTGCAACTTCTGTTTGATTCCTAAGAATGAACAATACTGTCTACATGTATAAAAAAGGGCAATTATAGATACAACACAGTGAATCGTTGCATGACATAGTGACTATATAAGTAAAACCTAGAGGTTCTCTTGATTTATAGATATTGATTGTAATCTTAATGATTTGAGTGCATCCTCTCTACAAAGCCAATGAGCTTTCTGATTTCGATCACCCATAGAAGAAATATGTTAAAAGTATACCAATGTTTCATGTGCAAAACTTTTTTTAGTCTTTGTCTGAAGAATTAAATCTTTTTGAATGTTTCTTTTTTGATACAATTCAAAGCAAATACTCATGGAAGGATCGATGAAACATATATAATGCTAATCCTCATCTGGTTATTAGACCTATTCCTTGTACCTTTACCTATTCTTATGACTTTTTACTCACTGTTTATAATGTCTATTGGACTTCTAGTATACCCTTCAAGAACCATCACATAAGCTTTCCTTTTGTTAAGTAGCAATCTAAATAGCATTTCCCGGGGATATTTCTTCCAATCCAAGCAAAATATTTGAAAATTAGTTAATCCATATATAATATTTAAACTACAGTACAAGGGACAGACCAAAAGTCATCCAAATCAAACCTTGATCATTCAACCATACTATTTACTCTTATTCAACGCTCTTATATTTTTTTATAGAGAGTATCAGCATTCCTTTCGTCCAGTGGGTTTTTATATTGCTCGGCATGAAGGGAGGCCTATGAAGTCTGTCATTTTATTGAATTTTTATCGCGCCGATATCAAAGAATCGATGGATGTCCGGCATTTTGTTTACACATCTATGAAATCGACAACTTTACGATTCCTATGAATCGTGTATCGACTGGAGCATTTCTTGACGTGAAGCGGATCCCAGGAGCTAAAAATTTACTTACAGAAAGTATTTACACAGCCTCACAGAAAAATAACATTCTTCCAAATGTTGTAAATGCAGATGGTCGGTTGTCAAAAGATGAATTGCTTTGTAAGCTAATTAGGTAGGCAATTTTATAGAATTTAAAGACGGGCTTTGGGAAAAAAAGTTTATCTACACAACAATACGACTTGTTTGAAGTGAATCTTCAGTTTGACTAGGGTTTGAAGTGAAACTGGGCATAGAATATCCTAGAAAACGACCCAAGCCGGAGAGTTTACTTCGCAAAAATACCGGAGTAAAACAATCCGTCTTACAATAAATTACGATGATTTATGTTCAAGTTGGAAGAGTCTGGACTGACATGTCAACCTTTGATTTCGATATATAAGAAGAACCTTCATCGAGACGCTTTCGCTTTGATGCAACGTAGGTGCTTGAATATCTAAAGTGATATCGTTTATATTTAGCAATCCGACCGCCACAAGATTAGTAATAGACAAACGTAGATCACTGAGGTCATTATGACAAAGTACAAGTCCGAAATTACAGCCTTGTTTTATCGTGTCAAAAACAAATACAAAACCCTTTCTCCGGAATATCCAAGTACCCTGTATACGAGCCTAGGTTATAGTGTACAGATGGTCGAATCCACTGAGGAACAAAGGGCCTAAAAAGACATTTTCCTTACCTGAAGTTCGGCCCGCTCAACTTCCCAGTGAGCCCTCTCCATTTCGAATCGAGCCCACTCATGTTGTATAAAATGTAAAATTCCAGGGATCGTAAACTTGGTCCCAGAGTCATTAGCTGATGCCTGTGAGCTCTGGGGAAGCTTTCCCCCACTTTCAGGGTCCATATCAATCGAAAACATGCCTTGCTAAGAAGAAACAGCCATGATAATAGTCTTGTGCGGCTACCACTTCTTCATCGGAACACAACCGAGCCGTACGGAAGGCGCGAAGAAAGACGGTGATCAATTTTGCAAAAACTTTCACTTTCTTGAAAAACTGCCAGCCAAATGTGTAACAGTTTACTCGATTGATGTCCTGAGTATGTGTTAGTCGGTCCGAAGCTGTGATTTTTTTAGTGGAAAATACAGGAAAGCTGTCTCCATAGACAAGGACCCCCCAAAAAAACACGAAGCCTAACAAACAATTTCTGTGAGGACTGTGCTCCTTGATTCTGGCTACAGCCGACCGATCACATGACGTACTAGGCCCTTCGCGACTTTCTGGAATTCCAATGCTGGTTCGGAATCGTTCGGAACGAATCGGAAGATCTTCGTGGAAAGATCGATCACTGCATAAATCAAAACACCTACTAAACCATTCGAAAATGAAGGGATAAGTGGGAGAACTATTATAACACTTAGAAGAGACACACAAATGTTTGGTAGGAACTTCAAAACTTATGTAGTACCAAAAAAGCTACAAAAGGAAGTAAATAATAGAAAATGAAATGATGGGAAAAAAGAAAGAAAAAAGAAAAAGAAAAAAGAAATAAGAAAAAGAAAATGAAAATGAAGACTGGAAAAAAAAAGAAAGAGGCAGCATAAATAAAGCAAATAAATCAATGATTAAATTATTGTGAGAATAAGAAAGTGGAAGGATGAATGGCAGAAAGAAAATCACATTTAATATTTATCATTTTGGCACTCTAGTGCTCGTTATTAATAAAAATCAACATCCATTACAAGTTTTAAGGTGCACACAGCAGAGATATTTTTATTTGTTACAAAAAGTTATTATGGACAGAGTAAAATAGAAAATTCATATGAATAAAATTAAAATTTACAATTCATAGTATTATAACTCTTATTTGTCTGGTCTCACCATAAATAACCTTATGTAACAAACCTAAGATTAACATCCTAATGTTGTATAAACAATCACATGCAAATGTCAGGAATAAATTATTCTGATTTATCAATTACTAAAACAGTTATATATTCATGTTGGTCCTCATTGGTCAAGTAAAGGAGACTGACGCACATAGGATAAGGTCTGTCATACTAAAATGCTAAATAATGTGAATAAATGCTGTAGAATGATTTTTTCTCTTCATTCAATATAATTTATGTTAAAAAATTGTATACAAAAGTTAAGGAGTACTTATTACTGCTCCAGAAAAGTTTTGGATGAATAATACAAGATGAGGCTTTTTGTCTGAAGTTGTATGCTCTTACATGTAAGAAGTAGTCTATTTGATTAAAACCGAGTTCAAATTTTAATAAACTGATATTTATTTTCTATTTGGAAAGGCAGCAGCTCTTTTTCTTTTCCTTGAATAATAAGCACTCCATAACACTGAATGATAAATAAAATTTGATCATAAAATATTTTTAATTAAAAAACTTGTCATATCATTAATTCCAAAAATCAGTATAAACAGCAGATGCGTCTTTCATTTTCTCATTATAACCCTTAATAGAAACAGGTGCTTGCAGCCATACGAGGTTTTCTTCACATTTAGGTTCTGGTTCTTCAGTCATTTCTGTATCTCTAATTACTATCCTACAGAAGTTTCCTCTGAATGGTACCTTGAAAGATTGTTTTGGTCTAAACCATGAGTTTTCAACTGACCTAGGAACTTGGACAAAAACAAGTAAAGGAGTCGATGAAATTTCCTTGAAGCAACGAAGTTCTTCGTTCATTATAAGCGTTCTAATCAACTTCCGTGAGAGTCTTTTCTGACTTGATTCTGGATTGATGTCATTTGAACTCTTAATCGAATTAACACTTGAATGAAAACTGATTTCGTAGCTTTCTTTAGGACTGACAGCTGTCGATCCAAAAACCAGCAAAACAGACGACACCATCGATGACGAAAACAGATGTTCAATATTCTGGAACAAACAGTTCAGGTCTTTATAAAGCTGAATTCTTTTCTTGGCGTCACTACGTGCCGAGAAGTTGGGACGCTTCCTTCCATCTTCCGCCATTTCGACTTCGGTATGCCGCAATATTTGATCAACCGTTGTTGGAACCTGATGTCTTTCGTACAATAGATACTTGATGCATTCGATGACGAGCTTTCCTTTGGCAAAACTCGTCTCTTGTTCGCCCAAAACAAAGTCTATTCGTGGTTCTGAAGGATTTTCTCTTTTGGCGGCCATTACGATTACGGGCGCAAGAACGGTCAGTGGTACCAAAGAGGGGTGCGAAAACCGTGTGGTGCGCGCGCATGAGTAAAAATTACAGGGAAAACACAGGGAGCCCAAGACCAGCTTTGGGGCTCTGGTCGCTCTGGTGTAGGCAGATTTAAGGTGATGTTCACGGCACAGGAACATGCAAATTAGGTTAACATGCGAATCGTTTCCTGTAACATCACCTTTAAACGACATCAACTTTTCGCGCAAAGTCGAAACGCGAAAAATCGTCGTTGCGATACGTCCCGCCCATGCAACATCACCAAATAAACAAAGACAACGTGAGTGCGGAGGATGGTGCGCGCATGAAAAAGAGCGCACTCCGTTGTCTCCGTTGTCTTCTTCTAGGTTCACGTTCTCATCAGGACGTGAAAAAGCTAAATATGCTCTAAAAATGACGTTAGTTCCTTTGAGGACGTAAACCTAGAAGATGACGGCGCAAGCGGGTTTTTTTTCATGTGCGCGCCGTCCTCTTGAAATCGCGTTGTTTTTGCTAAATCTGTCTAATGTATGACTGAAAAAATAAAAGTCTTCGCGTTCCTCGCTATTGTCGTTAAAACCGACGACTCATACAACGCCAAAACTCGGCACACGTAAAGTACAGACCATAAGAAAAAGTTGTGTAAAAAAATACTGAATTAACTGAAAATCTTAATTGGAAGAAGAAATATTTATTTTACAGCAAACATATATTCTATCTATTCTTTACAGCAAACATATATTCTATATATTCTATTCTATTCTTCTATCATTTTATAACACACTCTATTCTGAATATATAATTACTCTTGAAAATGACGCTGTACAGCGTCGAAACGTCGAGAAAATAAAAATGGATTACAACCTACTTGCGTTAGTTTTTGTATTACAAATTATAAGCAAAGGCACTCTGATCAACAAACATATATTGACAGTAATTGTACCTAAAGGCAGATGAAACCAGCATATTAGGATCAGCTGACAGACAGACAGACTTTATTTATTTGGAGTCTTGCACTAATTCGTACATTAACTTGTATCCAAATAAAAGTAAATAAGTGATAACCAATCCTCAATGAATGCTTCCTGATGAGACTGCCAAAGGGGCGTAGCCAGGATTTTCTGAAGGGGGCCCAAATTCAAAAAGCCGGCATTCCGTTTGACCCCTTCGAAGCGCCGAACCAAAGAAAAAAGAAAAGAAAAGAAAAAAGCAAGCAAGAAAGAAAGAAATTCTAAAAGGCCGCCATAGTGTTGCCACGATGGGAGGGTGGGCCTGGCCCCCTTGGCCCCTTTGGGCCCCCCTCCCCCCCTCCTACGCCCGAGACTGCCGTACGAAGCGCAAAACAATCCGACTAAAAGCACTCTATATGAAAAAGTCACCTTGGGCTCTGTGTGGTTAAAACAGAAGGAAAATTCTTCAGCAACGAAGAGACTCCTCAGAAAACAAGAAAATTGTTTTTGGCGAAATTTTTTTGGAAATTTTAAATAGCCCGCCGGGTGAGCCCGTGATGAAGCTCACTGACCGGTTTAATTTAGTTGCCAGTGCTTCTCAGTTTTCTTGCTCGGCCCAAAGAAAAACATGGCTGCCGGGGAAAGCTTCGTCCAAACTACAAACGGAGAAGAAGACCCCGGCGAAGACGACGACGACTGGTCCGATTTCACGTCAGATGCGAACACTGTTAACACCGCTAGTCATTTCTACGATCAGAGCGAGAAGAAAGGTCTTCCTTCCAAGGATAATACGTGGGCTTTTGATAGCGCATCGGAAACGACGAGGCTTTGTTTTCCACTTGCTTCAGATGATACGTCTTCTTCGGGTTTAGTGAACGGAGAAACGAGTAAAACAGAATTAAGAGAAAACCCTTCCTTACTCGTAGAGCATTTGTAAGTATAAGAAATACTGGGTTCTCTTTATCCAGTGTTGTTGAATTAAAGAGTACTGTAAATCTTAGCTCACAATCTCAAATTTTGTTGATGGGGAGTTGCTTGGCTTTACCTTTTTCGGGAAATCTTCTAAGGCTATATTTTCATTGCTAACAGCTGCGTTTTTAAGTAGAAATCTACAGATAGGAATCACATTAATATTTAAACTTCAAGTAAAGCTGACTTAGATCACGACTGCTTTAAAAGACTATTTATTTATACACGCAGTTCAAAAAGTATCAGTGCTTTGCATCATCTTTATACTCCTGTTTCAAGGATTAAGCGCTTAGTTGTTGAAGTCTTCAATTAGGTAATTTATTGTTTACTACTTCCTGAATTGATTGATTGATAATGTGATTACAAACAAATTCGAATTAACAGAGGAGGGGTAGGGAACATTTCCATGGAAAAAGTCAGGGAAAAAGTTTTTTTTTTCAAGACCAGGGAAAGGTCAGAGAATTCTTCTTTCATTCGGGAAAAAATTAGATTTTGTGCAAAAGTCAGGAAATTTTTTGTCCGCACAGTACTTGAAAATGTATGTTTGCTCCTAGCTGGTGTAATGGTTTTATATCATTGCTATCTAGTCAATATGCAAGCCAATGAGAAGAATCATTTTAATTTGATTGGCATATCAGTTGTTTATAATATTGTATTTACAGTGGCTGTCTACCCAAATACTTTGCCCAGTCTTAACTTATTAGTCACCACTCCTGCTTTATGCAGTGGGTACATTGGTGATGTTTGAATTGTCAGGTCAGGGAAAATTATGCTTTAGTCAGACTATTCTGTGATTAAATTGTTGTGGCAACCAAAATTTCGTCATTTATATGTTCTATCAATAAAATGATTAACATACAAAAATTGTTGGCAGTTAATTGTTAAGATGCTTATTATGATATCACCTTGTGATTTGAAAATACTTGGGAAATTGAGAGATTTGTGCCTTGTATGTAAGCAGTGTGATACAGAAAGCCCAGTATAAAAGAAACCCTGTACAATCATTTATCCTTGTTTATTAGCTACACAGTTTGGGAGTTTGAAAAACATTGTGTTTTCATTTCCTCTTTTACAGGCCCTATTCTAGTTATTTTCCACAACCAGTATGGAAAGGCTCATGTTTTGAATCAGCTTTGATCAAATCATTGGACATTTTATCACCTAGCCAGGTTTGTGCCTTCTGAACAGACCAATAGACCTTTCTCAAATTCACTTGGATGATCACAAAACAGTGGTTTCAAGTCAAGGTTGGTCTTGATAAACAAAGAATCAAGTTCAGTCTCTACTTGCAACCATTGTTTCATGATCATCCAAGCAAATTCAGGAAAAGTCTATTTAAAAATGAATCTTCAATCTTCTTTTTTGGCCTGTCTTCAATTAATGCCATCATGATCCTCACTATGTTTAACAGGGGCTATGTCAATATCAAATTTCATCTAAAAATTAATACAGTCATAAGTTAGCAGAGGGAGGGGAATGGCTATGTTCACTCCATTAGAAATGTGGGTCAAAAAAGAGAAAACTACCCAAGGACAGGGAGGAATTAATAAAGTGAAAATCCTGGGCAAAAGAATAGAATGGATATGGTCAACCAGGAGAGGGACAATTAAATCCAGTGGCTCATTTCAGTTCCTGTGCCTTGCTAATTTATAAACAGCTCTTATGAATTTTAGATTAGTGATTAAGCATACCTTTTTGTGGTTATAGGCTCTCTTCTAATTGGACAAATGGTTAAGCTGCCTTGCCATATTTAGAATATAAGACATTAAAAGAGCATCTTCAATTTGGTTGAAATCCAACACACATCCAACAAGAAATCCAACATATATCTTGTTGTATATTTAGGGGAAAGATCAAGAATGTCATCTTGCTATTGAGAGAATTCCTGGCCTTTTTAATTTTCACCAATTAGCAGAAAGACACACAGACTTCTTGCATGCTCCCTCAACGACTTGGGATTTGGGACAAAATTTAGAAGATAGTTCCACTATGATTTCAGCAAAGTCAAAGGAATCTGAGCTTGAAGAAAGCAATGATACCAACTTGAATGAATTTACTGGTGATTTAGAAATATGGAGTGATTCCGATGGAGCTGATGCTGATGAGTTCTTCTTGTTGTTTGGAAAACAACAGCCTGAAGAAGTAAGAAGTCTTGAGGATGGCCATCCTGCTGCTGGTAAGATAATTAAGGATGGCTCATTATTTGTCAGGGGATGGGGGTGAGGTACTATTCCAAAATTCCATCTTTTTTCCAGGTGGTTGACTGCTTAGACAACCGACTACACTGGGGACCTCAGAACTTTTATACTATACATTGCATGGCAAAAAGTTTAAGAAACATTTTAGTTCTAATAAACACTTGAAAGTCACTATAGGTATCACCTTCTTGTACTCTGTAGGTCTACATCAGCTTCCGTTTGAGGAGCTCCAAGATCTCCGAGATGAGATGGCAACATATGTGAAGGAGTATTCAGACGTACTGGTGGAAGAACTCATCGTCAAAGATGAACAATTACGAGAAAAAGAACTAAAGAACTCTTTTATTTCATCATTGCTGACACTTCAGTCAAAGTTACGGGATGTTCAGTCTGGACAAGGGAAAAAGAAAAATGTGCCTTCTGCTAATATAGTGAGTTTCACATTAGCAAACAAAAACTTTGTATTACTAAACAAAAAGTGCTCTTCTTGTCTTCCTAGCTTTGTCACTCAAACACCTTCAATAATGTGCAAACTCCATGTCCAACATATTTCTCATTTTTCATATTTTTAGGCTACAAAGCTGGCTAGAAGCTTATAAACTCCCCAATGAACTTTAGAGCTTGGGTTTTAAAAATACTGTGAAACACCACACAGTCAGCACCATGTAACACTCAGAAAAACTATGAAAAACGTTTTTCAGAAGCACTTTTTCAGTAGTATCAATTGACACATGCTCATGTTAATGCAAGCATTTTTCTTTTCAAAGTATCTCACAACTGTTATACCATATACTGAGAGAGTGGGAGGACCAGACAACCAAAGCTTAGAGAAACTAATAGAGAGTAAGTTAATAATTCAAAGACTTCATACATTTTATATACGCATTGTAAGTGTTAGTTACTGGGGATAGAGAATAAGTTGTGAATAGATTTTGTACAGTTCTAATTTTTGTTTAAAATTCTTGTTTTAGTAATGGAGGCAATGAAGTGCGACAGCCCAACAGTACCAAATCTACTGACAGATTACATATTAAAAGGTAAGTAAAACTTGGTAAAATTCCCAAGAAACTGGTAATGCCTCTTTTCATGATGGATGTTATCAAGATTGGAATGGAACATAAACATGAAACTTTTCTTTCTCTTGAAGTTCTTTGTCCATAGTTAGTTGGAGAAAGAGTTTTTTCTGAAGGTAAGCAGTCCAATGCTATTTAGAAGATAAATATTTTCTGTGACTAAGTATCACTTCCTTGGAATAACTGTTGACTTTTTTGTTTTACTGTTAAAAATGAGAAATAACAAGGAAGAAATTTCTGTGACCTAAGTAAAATAATATTTTCTTTTTTCTTTCAGATGCCGTTGTGGTGAGAACATGGTCAGACAATAAACCATTATGTTTGACTAAAACATCATAAAGAAATGGAGTTAAAGATGGTTTTATTATTTCATGGTGGCTGTATGGTACCAAGAGTAAACAAGAATTCAAGCAAACATTGTTGACTCATAGTGATTTACATGGAAAAAGCAAGTAAATAAATGTACCAGCTGTACACCCTTATTGGAAACCTTTATGAAGGAAATGATGTGGTTAGTGATTCATGATGTAGCAAGATAAGTTAAGGTTGCTGGAGTATTGCATTGACACTTAGTGACTATGGACAGCAAGTAAATATATCTGCAATACACTGGGCCTGCAATATGGTATGGCAAAATGTGTTATTAAAGACTCGGCACTACTTAATGGATGTTATGGATCAGAAAACCAAG
The DNA here is from genome assembly GCA_011800005.2 of Stichodactyla mertensii. NCBI lineage: Eukaryota > Metazoa > Cnidaria > Anthozoa > Actiniaria > Stichodactylidae > Stichodactyla > Stichodactyla mertensii. The sequence continues at coordinate 3,430 of JAAAQI020092668.1, read as the reverse complement.
ACTAAAGTTGAAAACAAGGTTCTCACCATTTAAAATTATTTTTATCATTTTACTGGTAGATAGCATTGCCAGCCAAAGTAGACAAAGACTATAAATGTTAAATTACATACTAGTAAAAGTAAAAAATGCATGAAAATTACATAAATCTGAAGAAATACAAGCACAAGTAACCAAGTGTGGAAGTGCCTTGACAACTACAAACCATATGCTGTAAATAAATTATAGAATACAAAAGGACAAATCAACAAGAGATTGAAAAACACTGGCAGGTTGATTCTATCAACCACTCTTAATTTAAGGGTTTGGAATGAATGATAAATGCAAAACAAAAGAAAGAAAAAATTATGTGCAAGTGTTCAAGTGGAACTCAAATTGAGGAGAAAAAGACATTTTTGTTGTGCATGTAGACATATTAAGTTTTTATACAAATGCACTATAATTTATTCTAAAAATTTAATTCTTTTTGAATCAATAACATTTTAAAGAAAAATTTCCACCAATCATATTATTTTTGAATAAATGTTTATGTTTTATGTTTCATTAGATATGAAGAGTAATATTTTCTAGGTTTGATAAGTTATCATAAGCAAAACAGGATGTGAATTTTCATACCTTTCACTTATCAATCTGAATGTTTGTTTTATTAAAACAACTCACATTATTTTTTTTACATTTGAAAGCTTACTAACGGAAAATGCAGGAAAATTATGGACAGACATTTCCTTGTCTTGTAAGGCTGTCAAAAATGTTGAGCAATAAACTAAAATAATGCAAGGTGGAATAATTGACTTGTTTTTATAAAAATGAGATGCTAGAGTGATTTTACTTGTAACGTGTGAAATGTAATTTAGCTATTAGCTTGTAATAATGGAAGGAGAACCAAGAAACATAATGGAATTATGGCCAAAAACCCCTGTATCATGACAAACTTCAAACTTTCAGTTGGATTTTGGGTTTTTCTGCATCAGCTCCCTACTCTTTATATGATTGGTGGATCAGAAAAATCCAAAATCCAACTGAAAGTTTGAAGTTTGTGAGTCATGATACAAGGGTTTTTGCAGTAAGGTCTAATAATTTGTATTACACTAACATCTATTATTTCACATATTGGTTAAATAAAATCACTCTATCTTTACATTATCCCTGGAGTTAATTTAGCCAAAGAGAGAAAATAAAGCTTAAACAAGAAATTAATTTTCCCAATATGATCACTTTCTTTCAATAAATTGTTTAAGATAGATTTATATGTATGCAAATTGTGGATGGCAAGTTACCCAATTTCAAATGAAATACACAATTGTTCATTCCAGCATTAACTATTCTCCATTTAATACATTGTAAAAGATGTTCTGTGCACTTTTCCACTTTTTTCCTACCCTCAGTCTTCTCTTATCCAAAATTAACTCTTCTTGAGTTGATCCCTTGATGTTCCTATTAGCCGATCAACTCTTCCATAAATAGGGACTTCAGATCAGCTGCAGGAAATAATTGGACATTATAACATAATTGAAACTTAGCTTTTTCCTTCAAAACAGGCCACAGTTTTCCAGCACTACTAACCTGAATGCCCATCAAATACTAGAAAATAAAAGAAAGCCTTATTCTTCCTTATTGATGTGAACTAATAGCAATAAAGATATATCCTTTCAAACCATGGAGTATGCTTTTTTTAATCATATATACACCCATACAACAAATACGGTATATTAAATTTTCAAAGTTAATTTATCCCTGCATTATATTCTTGAAAGCCTTCAAGAAAATGAACATTGTACTGAAATGTAATTTCCTCATAAATTTCTGGAATTCAATTATGAATTTCTAAATTGTCACATGATGACTGATGATTGTATTGACATTTCCTTTTTAAAATACAACTTCTGAATTTCACTTTGCAGGCAGAATAATTGAACAAAAAATATCTTCAAATTGATGCAAAATGTATTTCAGTACAGATATCCATGAATATTACATGGTGTATAGGTGTTTCAATCCTTGGAAAGTACAAAAGGTTGTAGCAGCTGTATCAAAAGCAGGCTTGCCTCATGAAAGGCACTAGTTTGAATAGTTCTTTCAAGATTTTCAGATTTGTAATTAAGGACGTTCGTGGGAAAATCCAAAGTAAATGAACATTTTCTGAAACTTTGAGAGTTGGTAAAACAACATTAGACACACAAGAAATTACAAAAAAAATTGGGGGGTCACCATTCGATCTTTCGAGAAAAATGACTTTGAAGTTGGTAATTTTGTGCCTATCATGAGCTGCATGACAAGCCATCAAGAGACGAAAACAAAAAATTATTAGGCCAAAAACTTACATGTCATTGTGAGAAAAGATATTGGAATGACTTTGTAACTAATAAACTGCTTTCAGAACAATTCTTTTCTAAGTGGGATTAAAACTAATTTTTTTTGACGAAAAAGAGAAAGCACGTCTCAAACAAAAATGGCGCTTTTTGCCACTTTCATTGGTTGAAATGAAGTAGAAAAAGTCACAATTCGGTGCAAAAAATAAATGAATTTTCTTTTAAAAAACTGAGAGAAGGCTCATCTCCAGTATTGTTTTAAATGTATGTAATACTATGGGGGTCACCCTTCGATTTGGAGAGATATTTAATATCAAAGCCTTAATCATTCACTTACCAACGAGGAGCGTGACATATGGCGCGCAGAAACATTTCAAAATATGTGTTATCCGTTGTTTTTCCTGTTTTCTTAGCTTATAAATCGAAGTCTTGACTGCTCAACACTTTCTTTTTTATAATTTTTTTCACTTCTAGATGACTTTTATGCATTTTTAAATAATAATTTTGATGAAAACTTGAAACTCGCAAGTCAGCTTGTCACGCAATATGTGATGTGCACAGAATGCTGTGCATGAGCAATGCCCACGAACGTCCTTAATGCAATAACTTTCTCGTCTTTTTGGTGATGCTATACTAGTTTCTTTACAGCTTAGGGAAGGTTTAGAGAAGAACAAATGCATAGTTTCTATGTTTTTCCAGCAATTACACCTGACTTACAAGAAATAAGCAACCTGGTTTGGAAGATTTAAGGGTTTCATGCATTGAACACATTCTCATTGTCTTTCAATATTCCTTTCCTCTAAGTTGATAGCCATTTCCTCTATTTTGTTTTCTAACAAACTTGAGGTTCTCTCTGTTCCAGGCTTATATCAGACGATCTTGTATGAATTGTTGATGTAGAACTTGCATTTGAAGAACCAGCTCTGCTTTTTCCATAAGAAATTGCAGACCCTGTTCTTAGTCGTGAAACTAAAAATTAAAAACATTCTATTTTATAAACAGAATTACAGATTCCTGAGCAATAGACCTTTTACCAAAATGGTGGTTGCAAATTCGAATGAGTAAAAATTTAACTGAGTGAAAAATTAATACCAGCACTAGAAAGAGCACCTCAACTTTAGTAA
>JAAAQI020092557.1:0-16543 GCA_011800005.2 Stichodactyla mertensii | reverse complement strand
TCTAAAACCACTCGGCTACGCCTCGTGGTTTTAAAACCTGATAAAACACTCCTGCTCGTTTATTAAACACCACATAATATGTAATGTCTAGAATGTAGAGTTACAGATAATACATGATCATATAAATTTTGCTGCCACACTTTACCCCCACACCCTCCACTATTAGTAAGTTATAAAGGAATTATAATACCCTTCTTTGATTTTCTTCATCTTCCCTGACAGAAATTATCAGATTTTGTATTACATGTATTGGTGTTTTTGGTATCTTTGCAAAGTACAGCTAATTTACACACATTGTACACCCAGTTAAATGTACAAATGCTTTAAAAGAATTCAAAATTCATAATGCTAACAATACTTAAAAACACCTCTAATTGTACAGATGGTATTTTGGTGATATCACAAAGGAAGGAGCACAAGAATTACTTATGAGAGGTAATGTGTACTTGCTGTTTGAAAATAGCCATTATTCTGAACAGTTGTCTGGTATAGACCCTATACAATAATGCCCACTACTTATTTGCCTAAACCAAGCTTAATGAATTGAGAAATCATCTTGTCTTCACGAAGACCGTACACATATAAGTGGATTAGTACAGCTTCAAAGTATAAGCAGGATAAATCATTGCAGACTTATAAGTATTTATGTGCTAAAAACATGTACTGTAAGGAGGAATTGTATATTTTTAAGTGTCTTTCTAGGTCATTGATGTCTTTAAAAGGTTGTGGATTTTCATTTATTAATAAGAGCTGCAACTGTTTTCCAGATGGTGCTGTTGGTAGTTTTCTAATCAGGCCAAGTGACAAATCACCTGGAGACTATTCTTTAAGCTTAAGGTATTTAAAATTAAAATGCTGTCCTTAAATTTAATGAATAATTATAAAGTATTAAATTGTTCTAAGTGTTCATAATTTTGAAACCAGAATATGCCTTAGAGCATGCAGAAACAGTGATGAGGATTTGTTCCATTTTCAAGAATAATAAAAGAAAAAACCCTGGTCAGCTACTGTTGTTATGGTTGCTGCTGCTTCTGATGATGCTCAGGGTTTGTGCAAGTCCTTATAAACTCCTCTAAAAATCCTGTTATTTTGAATTCATTTTCTTAAAGTGCACTTGAAAAGCTGTTGACAATAAAAAAGTTGCCATTACTGTTGTTGTTGTTGCATTTTATTCTGCTGATTTAGAGGGCCACATGTCAGATAACTCTCAGGGTTAATACATATTTTCCCTCATTAAATAAAGTCTATTGTACTGAATGTATTGTATTGTACTGTTTTTCATTGCAGTCAATGTTGCTGCTTGTGTTGCTGCTGCTCATGTTTTTGTTGTTGCTGCTGCTACAGTTGCTGCTGCTGGGATTGCTACTGCTGATGTTGTTGCTGTTACTGCTGTAATCCTGTTATTTTTGAATTTGTCAGGTATCAAGAGGGAGTTACAAGGTTTCTCATCAGACATCAAGGCACACAATATCTTATGGGAGGAAGACTTTTTGACAGGTGTGCCATCTTATATTTTCTACTGTGCATATGTATATGGTGATGTATTCACAACTTAGTTTTGTTCCTGCACGTTATAATTAATAAAAATGGATTGGTATGATTAACAACAGCTTTACTGTAGTTTACTGTGTAACTATTTATTTGCTTTAGTATTGATGACGTGGTCAAAAGATACAAACATGAACACATCATAGAGGGACTGTCATTAAAGGAACCTGTAACACGGGTAAGTAAGTTGATATAGGTTCAAAACTTGATGGACACTGGATGTTAACTCTTTCCTTATCAAGAAAGAATTACTACAGCATAGCCAGGATATGATTGGTTAACTTGCATGCATTCACTTGCATCTGTAACTCGATGGACTGCATGCTGATGTGATAACAAGCACGCACAAAGTTTTGAGATTTTCATTAAAATAACAAAGGCATTTTTTCGAATATAAATGTCTTCTTTTTCCTTCTCTAGATGCGTTATAAAAAAGATGGTCAACACCCACCATGCTTTCATAAACTTACGGATGTACTTAGTCGGGTGCTAAGCACTCAAGAAGCTAGAAGCTCACACTTTTCTTGTGCTTAGCATCCATAACTCAATGGACGTAAGGCTGGGTGTTGACCATTTCTTAAAGGGATGTAAACTTTAAGAAATTACATACATTGAGATACAGGTTCATGTGTGGTGGTTGTCAAGTTGGTCACCACCTACGTTGTAAGTTATTGATTTTGCTAGACATAGATAGAAGACGAGAAAGATGGACATCAACAAATTACTTATTAATGTAGACTTACAAAAATACGTGGATCAAAGTGAACTAGAGGGCTAAAAACTTTTATTACACATTTAGGGTCGATATCGCTCGCGGACTCGCTCGTTTGCGATATGACGGAAAACGAGTAAATAAAAAGGATATCAAGCTCTTAACATGTAATAATCTCTATTTACTTGACTTCTCTTAGTGATGCCTCTGTCCCCTCCTTCCCGTATCTGAAAAGTGCCGCCATTGCTCCCACAGGCTTTATAAATGTTCTTTACTTTAAGTGGTGGAGGGAAGAATTCGAGCTAAGCACTTCGAGTTACGTTCTTTTCGAATTACGCGCTCGGACCAAGGGCACCAGGACAAAGCCGTTGTGTGCGATGGACTTTGTGTGAATTTAAATAATAAATAAGTCTTTAACTTAAAAGTTGTACTTATCTGTTTTCCCCTGATATAGAAGTTTCTCGACCTTTATGGCCTCTGTTCCCGAGCGCCAAAAGCTGTTATTAAGGTTAGAAATATGAACTTTGGTTTCAACGGTTTTTATGTGGCCGACCTTTAGTAGTGAAGAATAAACATACAGCTCATGTTGCACAGTCCGGTGACGCTACTCAGCGATCGGATGTGACTCGGTATTTGTTCGGTTAAGTACTTTAATAAGTTAATCAAATTCGACTTAGAAGTACCTAAAGAGACAGGGGTAGGCAAATGAGGGCTTATCTATTCTTCACTCATCTGCCGCTATAATTGAATTAACTTGACAGGTACGCGGGCAGGCGATGAAAGATTTAACTTAACTCACCGAACAAACACTCTTACCTACCCCACCCAACAGCGGGTCAAATTCGTTAAACCGTTGTCGGTACGGGCCACAGGCGATGACAGACTGGGCTAACCGGGAATCAAATTCTCAAAACCAAGAGCGTGACTTGCTTGCCCTCCCGGCAAGACATCCACTCTATTCGCAACGGATAATTATTATTTAGTTTAATCCATCATAATTCTTTCTGTACTTGCTTTTTGTCGTCACATCCAAGTAAAATATCAAAAAAACTTTGAATGAAGTAATAGCTTTGGAATTAGACTTTTTAATCAGTTATTTATTGAGCTGAGGTTACCTGAAATGCAACCTTGAGGTACATACGGTTACTTGCTTCTTGTTGTTTCTTAACGTGTTGTCGATACCATAGTTCATTTTACCTATCTGGACATACCTCACAGGAACATACTTGTCCAATACTCTGACAAATTTATGCATAGCATTGTATTGTATTCTATTGTATTGCGTCGTTCTCAATTGTATTGTATTGCTAATCTATTGTTATGTGGATATAATACACATAACAATAGATTCTATTTTATTGCGTCGTTCTCAATTGTATTGTATTGCTAATCTATTGTTATGTGGATATAATACACATAACAATAGATTTTTATGTGGCCGACCTCAAGGTCGGCCGCATAAAAACCGTTGAAACCAAAGTTCAAATTTCTAACCTTAATAACAACTTTTGGCGCTCGGGAACAGAGGCCATAAAGGTCGAGAAACTTCTGCATATCAGGGGAAAACAGATAAGTACAACTTTTAAGTTAAAAAGACTTATTTATTATTTAACTTCACACAAAGTCCATCGCACACAACGGCTTTGTCCTGGTGCCCTTGCTCGGACATCCCCATTTTGCTAAGACAATGCCCACACGCATCTGTGCGTAACTCGATGACAATGTTTGTCATCGAGTTAAGCACGCATATGTGCGTAACTCGATGACAAACATTGTTGAAATCCACATCGAGTTACGTAACTCGAACCTGACGGAGTGAGACTTTATTTTCGAGTTACGCTTTGATTCCGTTATTCGATCCTAAAAGTTGACAAGTACTTTTTCAAGTTACACTTTCTTCAAATGGACTTTCTTCAATTGTTTTTTCTTATAATGCATATAACAAACGATAGAAAAACGTTACACAGTAATAATACTATAACTAATTGTACAAGAACTGATGATGTTTTGAACAGTAGAACTACAGGCTGAATGTTATGTACGGTAGAAGCCGGCAGGAATTTATATCCATGAAATTTATTGCGGAGTGCGACATTTTAGATTTTCTAGCATTATCCAAATGATCTGTTAATCAGTGTAATACACCTATTCACCTTTCCGAAATTCAAAGAAAGATTGGGAACGAACTCTATCTCGTCCCCAAAATCAATCCCAGAATTCAAAGCAAGATGGCGGCACTTTTTTTGAACTTGTCCCCAAATTCAACCCCACAATTCTGTGCGGCACGAATTCGTTCCAGTCTTCGGATGAATTTGGGAAAGGCGAATTCGTAGTTTCAGAGCATGTATTCAATTTCATTCTCCGACTGATCTACTCTGTCACGTGTCAATTTCTGAAGATGGAATTTTTGTTTTCTCTTTCACGTGAATTTCATTTAATTTCCCATACCTGTACCTTAATCAGTTGGTAGATAAAACTCAAAAAATATATATTTGTAACTCAAAAAAGTATCTGTCAACTTTTACGTAACTCGATTTTGATTTCAACGATGTTTGTCATCGAGTTACGCACAGATGTCGAAGAGGGCGTTGTCTCAGCAAAATGATTTTGTCCGAGCGCGTAATTCGAAGAAAACCCTACCTCACTTGAAATCCAAAATGTCAGAAAATGTTAACACAACGAGTTATAGGTGAGCTATTATTAGAAAATGCATTTATAAAATAATTTAGAAAATTCGCGCGCTCTGATAAGCTAAATAGCCGTGTTTTATTAGCCTGTCAATATCATAGAATCTGTCGTGTTCGGACTGATCTACTCTTGAATTCTCCCAAACGCGCCTCGGTTTTCACATGCGTGTGAAAACAAAGAAGTATTTCTTAAATGAATGCACGTCTAAAATGATGTTTGCTTGTTTCTAACAATTTCTTTGCCTTGTTTTTCCTTGAAGCCACAGGCATGGAACATACCTCATAGACCCCTGACACCAAACCGCGGTAGTGACAACATTGATGGCTTTACATTCATTTCCCGGACGGGTAGTGTAGGGCCAGCTATTATCAACACTAGTCAACAGGCTTCTAAAAGAGGCTACCTTGTTAAGAAAGGTAAGTACAGCATAAGAATATGAAGTATCAAAAATTTGATCCTTGCCTGAGTTCATGCCGTGAGAGACTGGGTACGAGTTCCTAAAAACTCACATAGCCAGAAAGAACACATCGAGCTTTATAAAATTCCGACGTTTGGTGTTAATCGGATCAATATTGTACGACCTACAGACATTCAAAAATGCTTGAATTTACAAAGAAATGTATGGTGTCCGGAAACCATACATTTTGTTCGGGAACCATACATTTCTTTGTATATTTGAATGTCTGTAAGTGACTTTTGTGTTGTCGTCACCACAATTTAGGAACTTGTACCCAGTCCCTCACGGTATGAAGTCAGGCAATGAATGTTGCACTCGATTTGCTGAAGGACTCTAGCTGCTGGGGATACTGGGGGAGGCAGTTATTGAATTAGTAGTCAGGGATAGCGCACTTGCAGTTGGTTGGCATAATGTTTTCGTATGTTAGACCTTGTGTCAGTCTTGTAAGTAATAATCAAGGGAATGAGGCTGGTTTAAATTTGAAATCCATTTCTGAGTGAACCGTACAGTATTGGGAAAAATATTGACCGGATATTCACCAATCACGATTTCCTTGGATTCCGAACCTGAGAGAAAATTTAGATCCGTTTATCAGGTTTCACAAACTTTTAACGGGCTGAAGAGCCTTACCAAGCCATTTCTGTAAAGTTTTAGTGCCATGGCTACGTAAAGGGTATGGAATTCCCATTTTTCTTTTTTCGTTTTACCATTATAATTAACCTTCTTTTTTTTTGGGTGGGGGGGGGGGAGGGGGTGGTGGGGGGTGGGGTGGGGGTCCTGCGCCTGGCGTCATGGGTCACCGTCGTGTATGTTTTTGTCTTTGTCTTTTTTTTTGTGTTCGTGGTGGTGGTGCGGGGGGTGGGGGGGGGGGGGGGGGGGGGGGGGGGGGGGGGGGGGGGGGGGGGGGGGGGGGTATAGAATTCCGGTACGGACTGTAAGATTCCGACAGCTCTGGGAACCGATCATTTTCGTCATTTTCATCATGACTGGCGTTCTATACATCTCGATTCTGATTGGCCGAAAACCTATAGTTAGTTCGCGATATCTGCAGAAACATTTGCAGATATGAGATTTATCATGTCGAGTTCAAAGTCCAAGTGGTACACGCGCTCTTAAAAAATAGATTCGTAACCGTAAATGCCATGATGATGGTAATTTCCTAAATAGACCTAATCCATTGGGCGTATTTGTTTTCCCATTTCAGACCACGTGTCATTCCCTTGGGTATTGTTTCTTTGTTTCTCGGTAGCGCTTGAGAAGATACGTTAATATGGATGAGCTTTCAACAAAGAATCTTATTCTCAAGTGAGTGACACGTGGTCTAAAATGGGAAAACAGATACGCCCAATGGATTAGGTCTATTTTCAAAATGTATAATCAGTACTAATTAGTGAATTCGGTTTTCGCATGATATCGTACATTATCAAGACCTTGAGTCTGTGTTATCCACCTCAGCCTACGGCTTCGGCAGATACAGTAACAAGGACCTCGATCTTGATAATTTACGATATCATGCTCAACCTCATCCAATAAGTGCAATGCTTATTCTCTGTTCTGCCTCAGGTCATCGAAACAGGTGGAAAAGAATGTATTTTGTGTTGGATGGTCAAGAACAGAAGTTATCTTTCTATGAGAATGAAAAGGTAGGTATCGGGTGGCCATAGGTCTAGGAAGACTTACCGTGTTATTCTTACTGAGACGAACTGGAAGTTCGTCGCGAGTATGCGCAGTAAGAACAACAAGGCTATGGGATCGAGAGTGCAGCGGGGCAACATCAGTCGGAGCGAGGTTTGATTGCATCTATTGTTTATTACTAAACGTTTCCTAAACCTAGTCGATTAAAAGATAGAAGATAAAGATAAATGGTCTCCCCTCATCGTGAGGGAACAACAGAAACTGACGGCAATACGTGCCAGTTTTACACGATATTTTTGGCGGACTTTAACGGACTGCTATTACGGCGCATATTGCTGCTACGCGGTTTACAGTCGTAAGTAATGTAACTAATATATGCCTCCGAGACCAGACTGTTGATCCGAGAGATAACCCCCTACTCTAAGGGATGAGAGACAGGCCCTGTGGTTTATAGTCCTTATACGAGAAGACCTGACGTATTTTCAGATGTAATTACAGAGGCAGCACCCCAGTTCTCCTCAGTTATTTTAAGACTCTGAGTGTTGATCCGACCGGGGTCTTGAACCCACGACCTCCTGCACAGCAGACTGATGCTCTACCAACTGAGCTATCCGGGTGCCGGTGGATGGGTTTGTCTTGAAAATGGGAGTTAGAAAAATGACTAGACGGCTTCCTCTCGATCTATATTGACTTTACATAGACATCAAGGCGCGTCGATCGCATGGGAAGATGAGCAATAGGAGTGAGGAGGATTGGGACGAGATTGGGGCCGGTACAATACCATAGGCCCATTTAATAATGTAACAAATTTTTATTCGTATCAATTTGCAGCAATAGAGTTAGAGATTACAGTGTTTCATTCTATATGATCTTCTTTACCCAATAACGATAATTCGAACCAAGAAACCAAGTGTGGTCCTTTACTAGAAGATGTTTTTTCATTGGCTAAATTCTTGTTTCCTGGATTATTTTAGCGAACAAAGCCAAAAGGTTTGTTGGACCTCGCATTTTCCACCGTCTACATGGTACACGAGAACTTCTTCGGCAGGTAAATTGATGTTCAAGTATTGGGATTTCAGTAATTTTCTAATACAAATACTAGACTAAAAGATTACGTTAAGTGTTCGTAAATTGAAACTAGATAGTGAGTAAACTAGTATAGGCTGCGTCGGTGTGTAATGAATACAATAACCAATAAAAGGAAATCTGTAACACCGTAGAAAAAAGAGAAATATACTTACCTTTACTGACGTTTCAAGCTTTCGCCGTTCGTGGGAGTAAAAGACTCCGACGAACGGCGAAAGCTCGAAACGTCAGTTAAAGTTAAGTATATTTCTCTTTTTTTCTACGGTGTTACAGATTTCCTTTTATTGGTTGTTCGTAATTTGGTTCACTCCCACTACTCTTTTAAGACCCAGGTCAAACGTCGAACTTCACGAGCCGAACCTAATGAGGTCAAAGAAGACCGCCTTTATTATCCATTGTTTTCAATGAGTTCGGCTAATGTGAAGTTCGACATTTGAACTGGGCCTTACTAGACCTTTTTAGTAGTGTTTTCGAACTTTGTGCGTTATAAAATGATAAAGTAATAGGTAACATTGAAAGGTTTGTGAGGAATGTGAATCTCTTTTGTTAAATTAACGAAACTCAAACCCGCATCAATCTACTCTTGATTGGCAGACAAAGGAACCAACTCATATGATACACGCACGTTCTATTAAAAATAAAAGAAATTCACATTCCGCACAAACTTTTGTTACCTATTGTTTTCTGTTGCACGATTTTCGAAAATAGTGGTAAAGCAAAAAGGTCTACTGCGATTCACAATATTCTGTCAACTCGATAGTTGTGAGCTACCCGTTGGAATTAGGCTTTTCACTGCTGTCAGTCAAAAATGTAAAAGCTGCCGACTGATTATTTTTGATTGACGGCAGCGAAAACCAGTTTCACAGCAAGCCGCTGAAATTCTGAGTTCACAGAATATTGAGAATCGCAGTAAAAGGCAAGAATAAAAACCAGTGAAATTCAATTGGAAAGTAGCTTCTTACGACGAAGAAGTAAGATCTCGTGATGGAGCTTGCTCTGTCAGGGATCTCTGCTCTTGGAACGAAGTTTAAAAACAAAATAAAATGAAATAAATGAATAAACTACCACCCCTCCCCCATTCCAAATTGATGGTTGGCCCTAACTTACCTAACAACAACTATTATCTTGACATTTCTTTCTGTTTTCTTGACTTCATTTTAAGACCTAACTGTTTTCAAGTAGTTGTTCGTGCTCTTAACGAATCGCGGATGACGTATCTGTGTGCTGATACTCAAGACCAAGCAAACGTAAGTGAATTTACTGGGCTACCTGTGTTAGTCACAGGACGTATATCTTTACTACATATGTCCTTAGGGAGTGGTCATTATTTATGGGGAGGGGGGGTTGGTGATTGGGAGAAGTCATCGTCAAAAACCTTTTACTCCCCCCGCCCCTACAAGCCAAAGCAAAATTTTTCAATCCCCCCTCAAGTCATTAGAAAAACGTTTTTGCCCCCCCCCCCCCCCCCCCCCTTCCACAACCCACATCATCAGAAAGAATGAGATACTTGACACTGACACCGATAGTTCATTGTTAATCTAGATGCTGGAAAAAAATCCCATGCAGGACAGCTAAACTCAGTCTATTTAGACCTGACTAGGCTGTAAAATGTGACACTTAAATCGCCAGTTACAAAACCTGATACTTAAATAGACTTGAGGTGGCCGTCAACCAAAACTTTTTTAATCCCTCCCCCCCCCTTCTGCAATGCAAAAATTTTTTTGCCCCTCCTCAAATTGGTGATCAATCTTTTTTTTGCCCCCCTCCCCCATCCAAGTCACCAACCCCCCTCCCCATAAATAATGTCCACTTCCTTAGATAGTTCGAATGAGATAGACGGAGAAGGCGAAAATTGATGGCGAAAAAAGTTCGACTTACGTGATAGTTGAAACTGAGATTTTAAAAATGGTTTAACCTAAAAGTTCGTAGTTATATTTATTTTTTCCGGTCCGGAATCCTAGTGAACCGCGCGCGCTGATTGGTTGTTACCCGGTCCAGTTTTTCTCAGTACGGACCGGTTCATCCGGACCGCTCGCTTACATGAGCTTAGAAGGGATTCCGAACCGGGAAAAAATAAAAACGTTATTAAACGGCTTAGGTCGGTCCGTATTGAGAAAATATTTGCCCTCGGTCTTGAAAACGGACCGCGGCCGCAGGCCAAAAAACGTTGTCCAAACTTGTTATTCTTTCAATTTATTTATTCATATGTGATTTGAAAACTTTATTGAAACGAGCTAATCGGCTAACGCGTTGCTATGTACGTTTCAACCCAATTCAAAACTTCTGGGAATAAGAGCTTTTGTTCCATTGCGTTTTCACGTGCTATGCAAATACAAAAGACAAAAAATCTTATTCCCAAAATATTTGAATTGGGTCGAAACGTACATAGCAACACGTCTATTACAGCGCTTTTCATAATTCTGCGACCTACCGACTCCAGACTTCTGGGTGATGTCGGGCGTTTTGGCTTCCGTCAATCAAAATATTTACTATCTCAGACTATTGAAATTTTGATTAAGGGAAGCCAAAACACTCGACGTCGCCCAGAATTCTGGAGTCGGTAGGTCGCAGAATTATGAAAAGCGCTGTAAGGTCTATTGCCATTTGAAAACGTACGTTGTGAAAATGTTCTATGGTACAGATGAATAAATTAATTGAAAGAATAACAAGTCCCAGTGTCCTTTGCGGTCGTCAGCTTCCTGCTTTTGGTGCGGACAATGTTTTTTTAGATTCGGTGTATATTGTACGGTTTCGGTGGAATATTAGGCCAAGTTCCGTAAGAGGTTGGACGCGGTCCAAAGAGAACTATGGGTAGACCTCTCGGCCAATCACAATGCCCAATTGCCTCAAAGCTCGGGAAGGTAAATTCAACAGTGAAAACGAACGGAAGTCGATATTTTTTCGTCTTATTTGACTATAAACAACAAAATTTGTTCAGATAAAAAAAGGCATTTCAAAGTCAGATAAATGAAGAAGGGCTTGACACCAATTTTACGACAAGACTGATGAAAAAAAAAAACTACTGAAAACGTCTTTTCACTGGACTTGCAAAGATGGCGGCGACAAAACCAACCACAAGTATTGTATACATTGGACTGCTTTTTGTATCGTTGTTTGGTTGATATACAAAGACTTAACTACCTCAGCAGAAAGTTCGAAAACTAACTGTCATTTTAATGCTATCGAACCCCATCGAACCTCTTACGGTTCTCTTGTTATTTGCTCTAAAAGATCAGTATTATTTCAGTATATCGAGTTTATGATGACATGACAACTAAACGATGCAGAAGAAGAGAAAGGGCAGTCTAATGTTTTTATTTTTTTAAATAAGGCTCCATTTCTAGCTGTTGGTCTTCCTAAAAATAGTTTTAGATAACATTTTCAAAATCTGAAGATGTAAAATATTAATAAACATAAATAAAATATAAAGTTTTAGACCTTTTCGTAACGCAACTACAAAAACCTACTTCATTTTGATAGTTATAAGAGCTGGCAGGTTTTATAAAGGATTTAGATAATTGGATTGTGAAAGTATACCTGTAATTTAACGGGTCAGTCTTAGAATCACGGTTAGAAAGGCATTTTCTTCTCGAAAGTTTTCATGGAGATATATTTATATTATATGTATGTAGTGCGTGACATACGGTGACACGAAACTTGAAATGTTTGTCCTTTACGTTTTATGAGTTTTTATTTCTACAGTTTACTTGAGATGTCGGGGAAACTTTGATATGTTATCATGGAAGGATTTAGAATGGTTTAGGCTTCCATTTAGCTAACATAAAAACAATTTCTGAGATGTTAACCGTTTGGTGGTCAGACGCAAATGAGCCGTTATTCAAATTATTACCCATAATGCACCGAGGACCGTGTCTATCCTCCTCTGGCCAAGTTTAAACGTCGATCCCTCTCATGAATCAAACCTCATACCGCGAATCAAGTTCATAAGAACCAAGATCGACTGGAGCTGTCGGGAATAGTGTACGACGTTGGAGCGACTCTGATTCAAACGAGGAACTTTCTCATGAGCCGTTTTCTTTCTGTCTGTTTGCCGCTGACCTCAATGCTTGGCTTCAAAATAGTAATATTTGTTTGACTGAATTAGACACGACGAAAGTTCGGCGTCTTAATTAGTAGTCGGAATTACGTCGATTATTAGTCTGTCTCAGTGGAATTAAAGTTCGGCTCATGATAAGAGATGGACGTTTGAACTTGGCCTTAATATTTTTGTATAACAATGAAATCGGCAACTTGTTCAGTCTTGTTTGGTGCTGTCACAGGGATTTGGGTTCCCCTGAGGTTTGCGTTCCCTCGAACATTGAGTGTTTTGTGTTATCCTCGCCCCTCCATCGCAAACATCTTTAGAAATGATTCTCACCCAGGTTCCAAGGTCAAATCCTTATTTTTTCGCTACACGACAATTTTCTATAGTGAGTATTGGCAAGTATTGCTGTTTATGAGAGTTTATCAAGAAACATTTGAATGCAATTTAAAAAGAACTTTACTCTGAAAACGAATAAAAAGCTAGGACTGTCTTCGACTATTTTCATCGTACATTAAATCTAATAGTCCGCCACAGGAATCTTCTAGTGATTAAACTCAAGTGAGTATATTTTCTTTCCTCAGTCCATGACAAAGTTACTCACTGTACGATTTACTTTGGGCTTTGTGCAAGTACAACTAGGTGATTGAATACCTAGATGAAAAAAAGCTGTTCTTTCTGTCTTCTTCCCTGGTTTCTGGCAAAAATTTCTTACTTCAATACATATCATGTATTAGTTCTTCTTGCAACTGAAATACTTTTTTCCCTGAAAAAGAAAAAGAAAAAGAAAAAGAAACAATTTTATTTACGAGGTCTAGATAATTTCCGATAATATTAGCAATACTAGGAATCATTCCAGGTTTTTCGAATTCGGTGATCTAATTTTGTAGATAGAAAAAAATTCTTACAAAAGATGATTAAGGTCATTGAAACCCGCGGAATTTGCTTTCAGAGAATTCTTGATCTGGGCGGGGGTGGGGGGTGGGGGAGGGGATACAAGGGGGGAATAAAAACATTAGTGCTGAGTGTTCGGGGTAACACCAAGCTCGGGGGAATCCAAATCCCTGTGACAGCGCTAATTATGAATCTCATTGACGACAAGTAGGCAAGTTTACTCCGAGTTTGGCGCCATTGCGTCTGGACTGTGTACCGCTCGGGTGTTCTCGATTACTGACCAAAATACATATTCTCCTTTCTGAGTAGCAAATAATATATCTAATTATATAGAGAGAATTCATAACGTCAACTATGTCTTTGTCTTCGTACTTGCACGGGATGTTAAATTCATGATATTAGAGAGCTGATTCATCACCTTGGCACGAAGTTCAGATGATAAAAGAACCTGTTCTAGCAAAACATCCCAAAGTTTCTTCGAATCATCTGCTATATAAGTGTCTCTAGCTTTATTCCTCACTGACAGTATTTCCTTTTGACGGATTTCTTGTGACAATCATGTTCGCTTTTCGCTCAAAATCCCAGGAATGGATGGACACTATCAAGAAGTTTTGTGGCAAAGCTAAAACAACCGATGTTGTTGAACTGGACGTGAAGCAGTTACGAAGCCTAGAATTAAGTGTCATAGAAGCTCATAAATTACCAGCCAACAAAGTTTCACATATCTACTCTATAATTTCTTTGAATGAAGTCAAAACCTGTAGGACAAAAACCTTCGAAGGACAGAAACCCATCTGGAATGAAGACTTCAAATTCAAGTAAGTACGAAATTACACGATGTACGCAACGTTGTACCCAACAAGAGTTTTGTATAGTCTAAATCTCATGTTTTCTTTGGACTAGACGTGTTTTTGAATTCTGTTTTGTTGGTTCCATTGTATGTTCTAAAATTTGGTGAGATTACGCTTTATAAAAAATGCTGGATGGAACAGCTGATCCCATGTAAAATCAATACTGAGAATATTGTCAGAAGAGTGAGGGGCACTTTAATCAAGTAGAAATAGATTTTGTATAAGTGAATATTGTGAAAAATATAAGCTTTGTTCACACGAGCAACGCAAAGACAAGTGCCAACAATAAGAAACGCATGCATGTGAGGTGCTATTTGTATGTCTCGCTTTTGCATGCTCAATGCTCACACGGTAAAAAGCAAACTCGTGCCGTGAGCTTACCAAATTTCATGATTCTAACGAAATATTGTGGTCGTTAGCGTCTATTAAAATTTCGCGATTGATAGCGCATTTTAACTACAGATGAACCTTAGAAAGGTTTGTCAGATTAAACAGCGGGCAACAGGGAACGTGGGGGGGGGGGGGGGGGGAGAAAAGGGAGACACAAGCTTGTAAACTCGTACTTCACACTGTATGTTGCACTTCTTTGGTAGTGATCTCCCAGCTGACGTGTGTTCTGTTACCGTAAGTTTGTACAATAAAAGCTGGCATTCGAAAGACATTCTTATAGGTAGGTTACATCAACAGTAATTGTAGGGAATATACTTGAATATGAATAACACGTATACATGTTAGCTACAGTGAAGTCTGCCATTTCAGTTCATAAGGCCCAGGTCAAATGTCGAACTTCACATGAGCCGAACTCATTGAAAACAATGGATAATAAGGCGGTCTTCTTAGATGTCATTAGGTCACCTTGGCCTAAGTCAGTCATGTTATTTTTATTCAGGGTCGTGTACACAAACTCTTCAAAAGCTTCCAAAAGGGCAGACCAAAGATGATTGGTATCCCTTGATCGCACATGGCAAAACTGAAGTAGGAAATCTTAGAATGAGAATCAAATTCACGGTTAGTTTTACTTTGAGTTGCGAACGAAAACAAAACACTTTTTGCTCGTTTGTTTGTCTGTTCATGATCTGTTTAGATTTTTTGTTTGTTTGTTTGTTTCTCTCTCTCTATATATATATCTTTTTTTCTTATTCTGCAGGATTGCTTGTTTATTTAGTATTTTCTTATGAGTGTAGACCTTATATTTCTTATGTTTTTGTACTCTAACTGTAATTCTTCCAGTACAATAAATTCATTCTGTTGTTGTTGTTGTTGTTATTGTTATTGTTATACACACGCACGCACAGTATAGTAAATGAAAGCGCCCCGAAAGTTTCTCCTATCCCTAGACACTTTCCATCGAGAGTGCTTTCTATTTCTGTTCTTCTGCTTTCAACAGCACTGTTTTCTTTGTCTTTTTTTAGCACGAAATCATTATGCCAGTAGGGGAATATGACAGCTTAAAAGAGGTAACTTCATTACACTTTTTAAAATACTATTCTTTAAGGCCCGGATATGCGGTGCAACGGTTGCTCGCAACGTTGCAAAAGTAGAATGGAGATCTTTACCTGCAAAGTTGCACGCAATAAATTTCAACGTGTAAACACGTCTGCAAAATTGTTGGCAATGCAGATCATGTACAGCCAATGAAATGTAACTCAAAATTTTAGTCCGTTTTTCTTGAATGAATATTTTGTTGCAACATAAGTTGCTACGTTGACATCCCTCAAACATCCTGTAGCTGGCAATTTCTTACGCTTTGTCATGTTACATCTGTCTTGGTATTCCAACGTGAGGAAGCCATTTCACTGCTACGGCAGGCAGTGCCATATACTCAAGTCTTACTCTATGCTCCTATTTCAAAAGGTTGTCGGTCAGCGATCTGAAATCTGAACGAGATAATATGTCGCCAGCGTAAATCATTGCTCAAAGGTGGTGTCCTATCTAGCTATTTACTGATTGAAGACTACTAAAAGATAAAACTAAATTTGAAAATGAAACTTAATTTAAAAGTGAATTCACAGCTCGTGCCCTCAATTCCTCTCAGTCTCAGATTTCCGATCTCCGACCGACAATCTTTTTTTGAAATAGGTGTATTTTCATCATAGCCAGAGAAAACTGCTTTATTTTTATCAGTTTATTATGCCGTTTTAAGCGTTTACAAGGTTGAGCTTCACTATGAAGCAACAAATTTTGTTTCTCCAGCCAAACATAACACGTGACAATATTTATGGTACGAACACACCGTAAGATATGTAAATGAGACAATAAGCATTGTACTGACCTCTGATAGCCCCACTTGTATGATTTCTAAATAGACGTCTTTGCCTTAATACTGTTTTCAAACTTCGTGCATGTTAAGACAATAAACTACACGATAGTATGTGCTGAATTCGAACATCTTTTGTTTTCGATAATTTTTTAATAATCAAAATAAGCAGCTCTGAGTTTGTGAGATATCACTAGATGCATGCGTGCATGCCTAACAATAAACTTGAAAAAAGTTTATCATTAAAGTGCACCTAAAGCCTAATCAAATGAGCCCTTTGGCTAACTCGTGGATATTAATTGGGCTGTACTTGAGTTGCATTGCATTTGAGAGAATGTATTATTTGTCATATAATCTAAACTTTTGTTTTCTT